>APFE031474347.1:22897-121167 GCA_000404065.3 Pinus taeda
TTCAATGTTACAATACATATTTATACATGCCGAAGCATCCAATACCATGGACCGAAAACCATCGCGTCCAAAACCATTGACCGAAAACCATAGGTAGGTTCGCCCAACCTAATATAGGGTCCAAAAAAAAATTTCTCGGGGCGTTGCCCCGAACCCCGTGGAGGGGGGCTGCCCACCCCCCTCAAACCCCCCGAACAAGGGGGGCTACTTGCCGCCCCCCCGCTGCGTAATCAACGCGGCGAAGGGGGGGCTCCACCCCCCCTCTAACCCCCCGGTTCACTACGTAGGTTAGTCGTGGAAAGAATATAACACAACCCAACAATAATAATATATTCCTTAGCATATGCCCCCTTTACTTAGCCTACTTGCTTCATCCCTTAGCCCTCTTTCCCTCCCCTAGAGTCTTAGCCCTCCATGCTCTCATTTTTAACTTGGTTTGCAATCATGATGTCTATTATTAATATGAGAGTGATCATGCTTTATTTTTATTAATATCAGAGTGACTACAATATACAATGTTAGGCTCTCTAACCTAATCTCACACGAGAACTGCCAGCCAAAACATACATACATAGGCACTCCAAGCTAAAAAACTACACTACCTCACCAACCTATTTAACATATGTACATATAGATCATGTGGATCAACCTAGGGTATTACATGAATGAAAGATGATATTAAAATTTCCCACATAGGAAATGGCTAGCCAATACTTGAGAAACAAACAAATGAGTAGCTCGCTAATAAAGAAATCAATGAGCACACCACCTTACCAAAAATACAAAAAATAGGGGATGAGCCCCGAAAGATCAATATTTCTAAGGATGGATAAGAACCATGATACCTAAATATAAGCAATTATTAAGATGAATGAATAGTAGTAGATGTAATTTCACTCTTTTAATAATTTGTTGATGTTTGGCTTATAAATACCATGATTTGAAAGGGATACCTAAGAAAATTGGATATATAAAACTTTAGCTTAATGCAAAACCTATAAAGCAAAGACTTTATAGGATGAAACCTACTTAAAAAGAATAAATACAAGAGGAGCTAAAAAATTATTATTATCGTGGATGTAATTTAGTAGGTCAAAGAGAGTGAATCAGTACACAAATTATTATAGGCAAAAAGAAGAATGGTGATTAGCTAAATTTTTTTGTGAATTCCAAGAAACTATCTAAGGTAATCATTAAGCATTTTTTCCATTTATTTGGCTCAACAAGGTGTACTAGATGGGGAATTATAATTATTTTTGGACATATACTAATGATAGAACTAAGTTTATGTTAAGGAGAATAATCAATCATTGACAAATTTTGTTATGAAATAGGTGCATAATTTCCAAACACTTTACTCATAAATCATCAAATTTGGGTCTAAAATGACTTCATAATAAAAAATATACTTGACCAGTTTGAATAAAATACTAAATAAGATTTTAAAAAATTAGATGAATGATAATCATTGAGTTGGAATTACTTATAAACCTGACCTTGATTAATATTTTGGTGAGACCATTCCTTAATTAATATTTTAGTAAAATCATTCTTTGATTAATAGGTTGGTAAGATCATTTCAATATATGATAAATATTCTTAAATTATTAATTATAAATGATTTAAATTACCACTATTTCCAATATTTTTAAAATAAAGTTCACGTTAATTCAAATAATAAAATGGAATCACTTGAAAATAGGATACAACATTTTATGTAATTAATTAATATTAAAAAAATATTATTATATAATATACTAGAACAATGTGTTAAGATATTTTAACGGAGTTTTTTAATATAATAATAATACCACATTATATAAATACCATATTAATTCAAATATTACCATATAATTATAATATAACTTATTAAGTTTAATGACGAATTTGCGGCTGATAATGTGGTTGTCTAGTATTGTTATGTATATTTTGTGGCAGTTGTCTATAATGCGACTTTTTGAAAACCTTTCCGGTGGTTTTTTCCGGTCAAAATCCGGCAGCATTTTATTGGAATCCTAAGTTTGATAGCTAGATTCTGCACAATCAAAGCGTCCCAGGGGTTTTTCACGGTGCTGAATCCAAATATGCAGTTAAAAAACCATTTTAACTGCAACAAATCAAGATTTAACCTCAATTTCTTCCGCCGGATTACGTCACCGTTAATCTCAAAAAATCGCATTATAGGACAACTCCTATTTTGTGGGCTATCATTTATTAAGTGCAAGTTTTTCTCGATAATTATGAATCCAATTCTAAGGAGGAGCAATAATCATATTTTTTAGTTATTGTTTCTCCTTCATTTAATAATAATAAGATTAAATTTCATTAATCATAATTATTATTATATAGTATAAAATAAATAATTATTTAGTGTTATATATATATGTATCTGGCCTATCCTATTTCAACTTCACTAAAATAACATGAAAGGATATTTGGATTATAATGTTTTCTTATTAATGTGACATACTATATCATATATAATATATATATTTATATATATATTTATATTATATAATATAATATATATAATATATATATATATACTTACTTAATAGATACATTATTATTTTTTCTTCAATTTAATATTACATATATATTTATTATTAAATATTTATTTTTTAAATTTAAATTTACTCTAATTCAAATTTATTTTTTCCTTCGTCCATGGTGGTAATTACAATCACAATTTCATTGATAATAAAATGCTAACACTCCTTGAAATTCGAAAATTCAAGCTCCATAAATCAACCAACAAACAAAAAAAAACCTTTCTCATTATATTTATTAATCTCAATATAATATAATAATTACGCATAATATATAAGTTATATTAAAAAGAAATATCAAGTTTGATGGCCTTTTGAACACATTCTCAAAAGAAAGCATGATGGTGGATCCTAATCAATAAAGTAATCAAAGGTTTTGCATCATCCACTTACCTATCCAAAGTCCAATCATTTTTTGGATCATATACTATGGGAAATTTATTAAAGGCTATACTATTACCATCCAGTGGAAGCAATTTTCAAAAGGGAGATACTATTTGAGTGGTTATAAACTGCTAGTAAGGTTCCAAAGTGGAAGCATTATTTAAAAGGAAGATACTATTTGAGTGGTTATAAAATGCTAGTAAGGTTCCCAAGCATTAAAGATAAGAATGTGAATGGACTATATATATATAAAGGTATCAACATCTATATTATGTTGACATAATTATGGGATAAAAGGATAAAAGCATAGATGGCTTAATAGAAAGTTGTCACAAAAACAATTATTATAATATTACAAAATACAATAATATACCATTGTAAGACAAAGGTATAAATTGTCTAATGTAGAAGTTTTATAATATCGTTAAAAAGCTTTGATTTATGTTTTATAAAAATTTGGATAACATATATTTATTTATTTGTTAATCACAAATTTAAAAAAACATTTTTTTTATTAGAAAATGATGGAAAATATTTTTCCAAGAGTTTATTTTAAAAATTTACTTCAATCACGGAAAATCCTATGTTGAGTCAAAGAGTTTACTTTGAAAATTACTTCAAGTACGGAAAATCCTATGTTGAGCCAAATCACTCTTCTAGGATTGAAAATGGGGCATATGAAAAAATGTTAAAATAACATTTCATTGATGTTAACCTCTTCCAAGTACTTATTATTCAAAACAAATTTGTTATTTATGACATTGGTAAGGACTCTCTATCATTTTAATATGGGTGCAATCTAATAATAAGTACAACCATCACAAATAAAGATAATCACTCATAAATCCCATTACAATGGTGGCGACCCAATTCTTCAAGAACTATGCTTAGGAATTTGGTTACCACTCATCAAGGAATGTTTGAAATGGTCAAGAACTGTGATTAGTCAGAAAAGTAGGAAGCACACCACAAATCAAATATTTTCGTGCATTGAACCCCATCTTGTTGATGAAATGCTTTGAATATGTTTGCAAAGTGGGTAGAATCTAAGGAAGCTTGAGCAATGAAAATGAAGGAAATAACGAAATTCATATTTGGGGATATCTCATGCAAATTTGGTTGTTTGATCCAAAGCATGGAAAACAAAGGTACACATTTTATCACTAACACTATAAGAATGATATGGGTATTTCCTAGGTTATTCATCATACCTTTATCCCATACTATTATATGGAAAATGGAGAAGATGAGAAAACAAACAAGATATTGATATCAATAATTTGAAACATTTATGATTTTAAAGGTTCTAATTGTGTTGATTGATTAAATAGTACATGTTATTGAACTACCTAGAAAAATGGATTAGGAAAAACTTCCTTTAGGCTTACATTTGGTAAAGAAGCAATTATGCTTAGGTACCTTCAACGATGAGAAAAATAATGATTGGAAACTCGAGGTTCATTCAAAGATAGATTAGAGGAATTATAGAGATAGATTGGAATACATCTTGGTCCAAGTTCTTGCAAGAAATGGCCAAAAATAAGTTGAAGAAGTACCACAACAACAAATTAAACCTAAAGGATCTTTTAGAGGGATGATTAGTTTTCTGATATGATAGCAATAAAAAGAAAAGATAGAAAAATTAAACTATGAATGGTTGTGACCCTACAGGCTTAAAAAATTATTTGAGAATGGATATGGAATTGGGAATGATAGGCATATTTCCTTATAGCACTAGAGTCAACACATCATGTTTGATGAATCATTATGACTAGGTATCATATAAAGGTTAGAAGAAATACCAAAAAAACAAGAATTGAGCAAAGGAACCAACCTTCATAAGTAAGGAATGTATAATTTTCTTTGAAAGTAATAGCCATGATGACGAGTTATGCTACTCAATGGAGCACAAAGGTTAGATGGTGTTGAGAAATGTAACTAGTTTCAGTCTTTATAATTTTTGTACTCATTTCAATATGTATAATATGTAATAAACAAGAAAAAGAAAAGAAAATTATTATTATTAAAGCATGGGTTGCATGCTCATTATTGATGGTCTTTTAGGTAAAATCATGTTCTTCACGCTTCCAACTTAGGTCTTAGGATTTATTATCATGAGTTAAAAGAGTCAACATCATGCTTATAAGACCCTTCTAGGTAATTTGTAATTGTAAAAAGAATTATTTTTGAGTCTATAAAGTCCTGGAATCTCCAAGAGTATAAGTTGGCCCTAGGATCATCAAGTCAGCTTAAAGGAGGGAATTCAATCCCTTGAGAAGGGTGTAAAAGGAAGTACCTCAATCTCATTTGGATACACACACACACAAGTTCGATTTATTAAGAATGAGTTTGATCTATAGTTGGGTAGCTGCAAAAAGGAGAGAAAAGGTCAAGGAGAAGGAAGAAGGATGAAATTTATTGGTTTTGGGGCTCTATCTCTCTCTCACATGCAAAAATATAGGGTTTTTGGGCTACAAGCAGAGGTTGAAGTTGCAGGACTGAGTTGTAGTAGGATGAAGAGCGACATCTTGTAGCCAGGAGGAAGGAAACTCTGTTTAGACCTCGTTGACCTTAGGTAGAGTTGTTTTCTCTTAGAATGTCCTAGGAGGAGGCTATGTCAGGATTTATTCAAGAGCTACAAGGCCTAAATTGTAGGGTTGAAGTTGTGGGTCGAGTAGTAATATTGTAGTTGGCAACTCGAAGTTGCACTGTGTTACAGTTTTGTGCAGATCCAAGGAAGGACTTAAGAAAGGGATGACTTAGTATTGGGATAAAGACTTAGTCTAGGGATTGGGTCATTGTATCTCATTTGAATAATATTCCAAGAAGAGAAGATTTTTCGGATTTCCCCCTTGGAGGGGTTTTTCCCTCGCTGAGAGCCTATATTTGTGTCCTCTTTTGTTGTTGTTTTTTCTTGATATTATTTGATGAAAAGATCTAACTAAATAACATAAAGAAGATAATTAAAGATTCACAAGCAAGAAGAAAGGTTATAGAAAATAAGATTTAATAGCTTCCACTTTACATTTTCTAACATGGTATCAAAGTTAAGGTGAGAAATCAAGGTAGTTGGAAGGACACTAGAAGGAATTTTTTTAGCAAGGAAAGAGGAAACTCTCAAGTATGAATCTCAAGAAGACGAAGACTCAAGTAAGGAGACCTACTGATCAATAAATAAGGGTTTCTACATTGAAATAACATCAAGACTACATCTCACTAAAAGGGCATTGATCTCATAAGAAGAAGTCTACTTGGAAGGCATCAATCTTGGAAGTTGTTGGTGGAAGAATCCTAGGGAACATCTTTCAAGGAAGTCTCCTCAAAGGATCTTGAAGACACCAAGAAGGTCAAAAACATCATTAAGAAGAATATTGGAATTCAAGTAAGTATCATACTATTTCATAATGGTTGAATCTCCAAGTCATGTATTTCTTTCTACAAAGACAGAAATAAGTTCATTGGGTCATTAAACTACCTAGCATGGAAAACAAAATTGACTTGATACTCACAGAGCAAGAAGTGATGGAATATGTTACTAGTAAAAATTATTGAACCTAACAAAGCAAGGACAAAAGAACTTGAAAAGTACAAGAAATGAGAAGTAAGGGCATAAAGGATTATCATCAAATCAATTAAGGATTCTCTTATTCTGATTGTTGCAAACTTGAAGACTTTGAAGGCAATATATGACAAGCTAGTGAATTTGTAGTTTGTAAGTACAATAGGTCAGAAAATATCTTTGTGGAATAAACTATATAAAATGAAGAAATCAAAGGATGATGATATGGCATCCTTTCTCATGAGAGTCTCTTAGCTAAGAAACCATTTTCAAGGACTTGGAGAACCAATTATTGATTCAAAAGTAACCATATGTGTTCTAAATGCATTGCCACCAGAATGGAGCAATTTTGCAAAAAGTATCTACTCCAAGAGGGATACAACTTCCTTTGATGAGTTATGGGCACAATGCATACTAGAAGAATCAAGGATCAAGGTCAAGGATGATATTGGATATGATGAGTAATATCAAGCCTTTCTAGCTCAAGTCAAGAAGATGAAGAAGGGAAATTTTGGCAAGTCCAAGAAGAAAGGCATGTCCAAGGTTTAATGCTTCAAGTGTAATGAGGTTGCGCACTACAAGAGGTACTATCCAAATCAAAAAAAAATGAGAGAAAGGAAATGAGTGAAGCTCATGTGGCCAAAGCAGTGGGAGAATCTCATAAGAAGACAAAGAAGGAAGAAGTGAAGGATATTTACTACCAAATAAGGTTCATTGACTTCTAGAAGAAAAACCATGAAGAATGGTAGAAAACAGAGTAAAGCAGAGGTTCAAATGCCACTGCACAGGAGCCATCATATTGGGCTGAGCAACAGTCTAGATCAAATCAGCAGATCGCATCAGAGAAAGCCAAGCAGTGTTAACTAGCCTTAGCCTTAAGAAAAATGTGATAGTGATACAAGTGAGACAACGTGAACCATTGATTGAGCGTGCAGATCAATGGTCTAGATCAACTACGTATATTGCATCGCAGATTTAAAAAGGAGGACTTACCAAGGGCCAGAGACATTGCGATATGTGATCCCCGATCATGATATCGCATCACAACATGGCCAAAGGAAGGACTTACCGGGGGCTCGAGACATTTCGATATGGGATCACCGATTGCGATATCGCATCACAATATTGCATTGCAACATGCCAATGGAAGGACTTATTGGGGGCTTGAGAAATTACGATATGCGATTGTCGATCGCGATATTGCATTGCAATATTGCATCACAGCAATACAAAGGAGCGAGACCTAAACAACATGCGACATGCAATAAAGTCGGACCCGAAAGGGTTTATAGATGTAGCTTTATACAATTTGAGTTTCGTTAATAAGATTTTGTTGGGTTTTTCTGTATTTTGCTGTATTTCCGTTATAAAACCGAAATACAAAGGAGACATGGCATATGGTCACTCCAACTTGCAACAGCGATAGAACATGGACCCGATAGGATTATAGGTCCGATTCAATATCATTTGAAGTCCAGCTTGGCTGAAATTCTCACTGTTTTGGTGTATTTCTCTGTGTAAACAGAGAAACGTATTCCCGGGGATTTCACCCATGCCAATGGTCCTTTCCATTGAAAACAAGTGGTCACCATACCTTAGAGCATTTTGCAATGGTTGTTAAATGCTCAAGAAGGAGATGAAGGGACAATGGTTGGAAACTAGAGAGCCCAAAGAGGGAAGGTGAACAAACATGGACGAGAGGCTTAAAAGCCATTCAATGGCAACACAGAGGGGAGCATGGACAAAGAAGGGAGCAAGAGAAAGTAGAAGACAAAGAGCAAGAGGGAGAGTTTGTGTACTCTTTTGGACTCAAGGATTTCAAGTAAATCCCTTTTGTGTTTATCACTATTGTGATGAGACTCTGCTTGAGCTCACACTTGTAATATTCTGCTCTTAAAGACATAATATAGAGGTCTACACTAAAAGCTAGACTAGGAGATGTAGTCAGTAAGTCTAGTGAACTCCTTGATTATTTGATGTGTTGATGTGTGTGTTTATTATGTTTTATAACTGTTCATTGTCTGTATTATTTGCAATCTTTTCGATCCATTGCACTAAATAATATAGGCATTCTTGCACATGATTCTATAATACCTTAATATCTATTTAAGATCTCACTTTCAGATCAAGTGGTATCAGAGCATTTGGTTTTGGTTTTGTTAAGGTTGGACAAGCTTGTGTTGGATTTTGAATGCTAACTAGATTAAAGCTTAGACTAGGAGAAGGAGAACTTGTTGAGACTAATCTAGAGATTGGAAGAGACTATTCTCAGAGAAGAATGGTAGAAGAAGCTCCACTGGGATCATAATCTTAGTTCATGGACAGTTTTATGTCCATGCAAGCCATTGTGGAAGAGGTGTATTTGGAGTTTAAGAAGGGTCGAGGTGAAAGCACTTCAACACCCAAACTAGACAAAGAAGTAGAGGAACCTTTTCTAGTTGCCCCTCTAGAAGGTAAAGGAAAAGGAGAAATACCTCCTCCGCCATCTCCTCCATCATCACCTTTGTCATTCTCATCATCTTCTAGCTCTTCTAAGAAGAAGAAGAAAACTTCCTTAATCAAATTAGATGTGAAGTTTGATTTTCCAATTTATGATGGAGAAATCAATGTAGAAAATGTAGATAATTGGATAAGATAGATTGATGTATATTATAGGGTACAGAACGTTGATTCAGAAAGGAAGAATATTTAGCTGGCTAGCCTTTGACTTGGATGAACTACATTAGTATGGTGGGAAGGAAAGACACAAGCTGATCTACAAAAACATGGTAAAATCATTTCTACCTGGAATGAATTTTTTCCTGCTATCAAAAAGCAATTCTATCCTTTAGCTTACCTGTAGCAGGCAATGATGAGTTGGTAAACTCTTCGTCAATTGAAGGGTCAGAGTGTACAGAGTTATACTCAGGAATTCAGAAAGAGAGCTTTAACTCTAGGTATATCATTAGATTCACCTGAGACTGTATTGAAGTATATAGGTGGTCTTCATAGCTATTTAAAGCATACTATTCTCATGTTTAATCCCACTATCTTAGATGATGTATCAGTTCAAGACAAACATCTAGAAGCTAGAGGTAAGAATGTAAACCCAGAGGTTGGGGGAACATCTAAATATTATGTAAGCAAGAGTAAGGAAAAGAAGAAACTGAAATGGAAGGAGAGGAAAGAAAACACTGTATAGAAGGATAAACCTTTATGCACTCATTGCAAGAAAGGACACAATGAGGCACATGCTAATATTTGCATCCATAATGGAGACCTAAGAAGTTGGTGGAAGGAATAAAAATAATGTTGATGCTATTCAGCAAGGCTTGGGATCAGATTCAGGTGATGAAACAACAGTTACAGCCACAGGTATTAAAGGTAAAGATTCTGAAGCATCCACAAGTAATGTTGCACAATCTATTGACAATGAAAGTAATGAGAGGGAAAGAAATGAGCTTTTTCATATTAGAGTGATTTCAAAGCACAATAAGATTGATACTTTGTTTGATAGTGGATCACAAGTAAATTTGATTTCTGAAACAATTGTAAAGAAGTTGGGATTACAAACAAAACCTCATGAGAAGTCATATCCATTAGGTTGGGTGTGTGATAAAACAAAGCTACAAGTAACGAGATAATGTAAACTTAGGTTTGCTATTAGATCAACATTTGTAGATGAGGTTGAGTTAGATATAGTTCCATTGAATATATGTGGTATTGTTTTTGGAAGTTCAGACTTGTATGGTAGGAAAGTTATTTTCTATGGAGCTGAAAATGAGTATCAACTCACTAAACATGGAATAGAATATATTGTAAGAGCTCATAAACTCAAAGATAACTATTCTCTCATAAACTCAGGAGTAAACTTAGGTTTTCTATTGGATCAACATTTGTAGATGAGGTTGAGTTAGATATAGTTCCATTGGATATAATATGTGGTATTGTTTTGGGAAGTCCATACTTGTATGATAGGAAAGTTATTTTCTATAGAGCTGAAAATAAGTATCAACTCACTAAAGATGGAATAGAATATATTGTAAGAGCTCATAAACTCAAAGATAACTATTCTCTCATAAACTTAGGACAGATGAAAGGAATTGTGAATTAAAGTAAGAATATTTTACTAATGGTTGTAAAGGAAAAGGATCCTGAAAAGCCAATGCATTTGAAGGCTGTGATTCTAAACAGAAAGTTGATTTAGTTAAAGTTGTTTCAGAATATGATATCCTATTTCAAGAACCTAAAGGTCTGCCACCCAAAAGGGAAATCGTACATGATATTTGTCTGCAGCAAGATGCTCCATTATCTAACATTGGAATGTACACGTTGTCAACTTTAGAGAATGTAGAGATAAAGAAGCAGGTACAAGAGTTGCTATATAAAGGGTTTATACAACCAAGCACATCACCATGTGGATCTCCAATCATGTTGGTGAGAAAGAAAGATGTTCGTGGAGAATGTGCATTGATTATAGAGAACTAAAAAAAATAATAATCAAGAATCATTATCCTCTTCCTCGTATTGATGATTTATTAGATCAATTGAAAGAAGCAATTTACTTTTCTAAGTTAGACTTGCGAAGTGGTTATCATCAGGTCAGAGTTGGAGAATAGGATGCATGGAAGACTACTTTCAAGACAAAGCAAGGACTGTATGAATGGTTGGTTATTCCTTTTGGCTTAACTAATGCTCTTGCTACATTTATGAGAGTTATGAATGATGTACTCAAACCATTTATTGATGACTTTGTAATTTTTTATTTAAATGAAATTCTTGTTTTTAGTAAGACATGGGAAGACCACCTAAAGCACGTAAAGTAGACTTTAGATGTTTTAAAAAGAGAAAATCTCTATGTAAAATTGTCAAAATGTGAATTTGGCATAACATCTTTAAATTATTTGGGTTATATTGTAGGGGGTGGTGAATTGAAGATAGATCCCTCTAAGGTTGAAGTCATTGTGAACTGGCCTAATTGTTGGCATTATGATACATGTGTTATCCTTGACGGCAACTTACTAAGACGTCAGATCACAGATCAGGCTCAAAGAATGAAGAAAAAGATATATGCGCAAGTTACCCTTGATAAATACACGTATACACACGGGTTAACTGATCAAAAGGAGCATATACATATGCACACACTTTCATGCAGAGAAAAGTGTGTATATGAGGGAAAATTAATGTTTGGTCCATGGTATTTAGTCCTTAGTATTTGGACCTATGGTTTTGGACCATGGTATCTCATTTAAAGTGTTGAACCTAGGTATTTGGTACAAGGTATTGATTATTTATGGTTTTGGACCATGGTATTAAATAAGGCCTAAGACTATAAAAGGAGGAGAAGATCATTAGGCAATGTAATCGAGAAATTCTTGAATATCTGATGAAGTATGAGATCCAGTATGTAGGTTATTGGTTCATGATGCATTGCTTGATCTAAGCTAAGGAGGAATCTCAACGGTTGATGGAGAACAAGATCTAAGGATAGATCGGGATCTAATGGCTTGGAATGAATCATCTCTATACGGTTTGATCTTGTTTAGTCTAGATCTGTATACTGACACATGTAATGTTCTGTAAATGTAAGGATATGAGTATAACTCAAGTTTGGAATAGCTGCAAATCATGAATGAATATTTAGAGATGTATACGCTGGTTGACTATGATAAAAGCGCATACATACAAAGGTTAGATACATTTAAGTAGTGTATACCATATGAGCTATGATGTTTGAAGTTACAGGTGTTTCTGGTTGTTGATGAGTTCTGATGACTATTTACTGGTGTCAGTACTCTGCATATTCAGATTGGTTGATTATGTTTAGCTTTAGTATTGATGGATGGGATCTATAATGGATCGGGATCAGAATGAATTACCTTTATGTGATCTGATGAACTAGATCTGGTTGCTAACATACATATTATCTTTGTAATGTAATGATCTGGATATTTTTGAAGTCAGGAAGTGGAGCAAGGTTATAAGTAATTAATGACATATACGTTGGTTCGCCTTGGTGAAGTTGCGTATACACGATGGTTTGGCACTTCCAAGTAGCGTATGCACTATGATGCATGATTTTTGATGATATAGTTGGTTCTGAATATTGTTGCAGAGTTCAGTGTTTTGCTCTGTGTTCTTGTGACTGCATTTTATTGACATGGTTTCAGAGATTCAGTATTGGGTGATTCAGAGATTGATGATGCTAGTGTTGATTGATTGTGTGCTTCAATGATATTGATGGGTCCAGTATGAAAATTGGATGAAACATGGCCTTCAGATTATGGTATTGTGCTTCAGGAGTATCCAGTCTGAAAATGAATGAAACATGGTACCTGGAGGAAGAAAGAGAAGGTTGTTGCCTTATGTAGGTCAGCACCTACGTACTAGTACATCAGCTAGTACAAGAGCTAAGGGGGTTGTAGCTCCCTTCCAGTAGCAGCTGGGAAATGAGTAAAGGTTGGAGCATTCAGTAGGTCGGCACCTACGTACTAGTAAATGGATCGGCTAGTACAAGAGCTAAGGGGGTTGTAGCTCCCTTCCAAGAGAGTTTGGAGAATGAGAGAAGGTTGTAGCCTTCTACAAGTAGAAGCTTATGTACTGGTATAAGACCGCACCAGTACAAAACCATTGTAAAAGAAGTTTCTTATTAAAAAGAATATTGAGATGACTTACAACTAGTGGTTTTCACCCACATTGGGTTTCCACCTTACATCATGATGTTCATGTGTGCTTATTGTGTATGATGATATGTTCTATTTAATGCTCTTGTTTACTGTTCATATGGTTAATAATGTTTTGATGCACTCATTAAGGATCAACTAACTGAATCATAGGTTTACTAGATATACGCTTGTTGCATTACACACAGTTGCGTATACATGCAGTTTGCCTTAACTGAAGTAGCGTATATGAATCTTAATATGGAAATGAAAAAGTTTTTATTGATTTGATAATACTGATTCACCCCCCCCCCCTCAGTATTATTTCCAACAATTGGTATCAGAGCATGTCCTTTGGTAGAAGCTTGATCACTTGAAGGAGATCCGTAGATCAATGGGAAAGAAGCTCAAGAAGAAAGCACCTAAGAAGAAGAAGACATCTCAGAAGAGCTATGATAGTGGGAGAATCGATTGGGGAATATGTGGAAGAAGCACTTCAAATTTAGAATCACTTCAGAATGAAGATGAACAAGCAAAAGAACTAGCAGGTATGAATTTGTTATACTCTGGTAATACATTTATCCATCCATTTGAAGATGATGAAAGTGACAGCGAAACAACTGAAATTTCTCTTATGGGTGAGCAAGAAAGATATCAAATAGAGGTAGAATTTAAAAGGCTTACAGACAAAATTAGAGATCAACAAGATCTATTGAACAAAAGGAAATGTGCCTTCAAAGAAGAAGCTATGAAACTAAAAGCTCAACTAAAGGAAGGAAACAAGGTAAGGAAGTTATTCAAGGACAAGGAAGATCAATGTCAAAAGCTGCAGGATGAAGTGACATCATTAAGAAATGAAGTCAATGAAAGGAGCACAACAATAAAGAAACTCAGAGATAGATCCAGTTACTATGAAAGTCTTGAAGCTACGATCCTCTCACTAAAATAATATCTTGAAGAATCAAATAAGCAGAGTAAAGAACTACTCCAAGCTCTTGAAAAACAAGAAAACGAAGTTCTTGAACTAAGACATCAGTTGGAAGAAGAAACAAAAGTTGAATAAAACATGAAGAAGTAGTATCATGAAAAGGAGGAGCAACATCAGGTTGAGATAAATATTCTTAAAGATAACTTAGAAGAAAAGGATAAGCTTTTACGATTTCAAAATAGTACTAAGATCTTGGATGATATTCTTAGTATTCAAAGGTCTCCTGCTATCAAAATGGGTCTTGGTTTTCATGAATTTGTTGAAGGAGAATCTAGTTCACAAAGTAAGGCAAGGGACTCTAATGTAAAATCTAAAATGCTCAACAAAGAGAAGAGAGGTCAATCCCATCAACAACCAAGGAAAGAAATTCTTCAAAGAAAATATTTTGTTCCTAGCTATGGAAATAATAGTTGGTCAATTCCTCAAATGAATAATGTTGAATGTTATGTATGTCATAATCTTGGACATGTTGCAGCCAGATGCATAAGTAGAATGGTTCAAGACCAGCACACAGAGAGTTCATCATGTTCTAGGTACTTTATAGGATATTGTTTTACTTGCAATATGTTTGGTCACAAAGCTATTGATTGCTACAGAAGGAATATGAAACATATAAGATGTTATGCATGTAACAAGGTTGGACATATAGCTAAGGAATGCAGGAACAAAGTAAGGGCATCATACCAAAAGGAGAAAACATCATCACACTTGAAGATATGGAAGAAGAAGGAAGTACAGTCAGAAAGATGTAGCACAGCACAATATACAGATATAACAGACTCAAAGGGACCTGAAAGTGCAAAACTTCAGTGTCCTAAATCTCAATTCAAATTCCATAAAGGGGAGTCGCGTATATACGTGAGTTGGTTACTGCCCAGTCACGTATATGTTAGTTTCAGGAAAAGCAATGGGACAGGCTCAGAAAAAGGGGTCTGATATGATTCAGTCCATTATTTCCTCTGGTTACAATCTGTTGATGTTCTGTGGAAATGCCTTGATACTTGTAAGATGTTTAGAAATGATTTGATCTCAACTTGTGGATGATGATACTTCTTATTGATATATGCATGATCCGATCTGACAGCAAGTAAGATGGCACAGGTTCACGGGGAGCATATGTTTTTAATAATGCATTGTTGGCATTATGGTTAGTAGTCCTTAGTGATGATGATTATATGGCTAAATGATACATCTTGCTATGATATGGTTATGAGTTGTCCATGACAAAATCTCATATGATTCTTGGGATTACATAGTTGATGTTCAGATCAGATTTGTGGTTGATTCTCTGATGATGTATATATGGTGCTTACATGGTGATCTTCATAAGGATAAGGAGAAGTACAAAGCTTGAATACACATCTTCATTACTTGATGATGAGTCACTCATATGATGCTATCGTCATATGCATAAAGATCATATAATATAGCTATGTAGGATTCCTATAATTCTTGGCGCTCATGTGGATGAGGATTGTTGTTGTTGATGATATCAAGAAGTCTTGACAAATGATCTTGAGCTCAAGATACATAGTGCTAGATACATGAATGTTTACTCAAAGTTGCATTGTTGGAGACATGATGATGATAAGTTCTTACCTATATGATGATAGGTTGATACTTACATATGTTGATTGATGCATATGTTCCCATGTGATGATACTTGGATCATGCAGATCTTGATGTTGATGAGATAGCTATGGTGTTTTTCACATATGATATAATGTGAATGATTATGTATGTCATATGCAGAATTCTGTTCAAAAGGATGAGTTGATGCAAACATACCTTGTTTCTGATCTAGATGTTGTTGTCAAATGATTATGGAGTAGATCATACATTGTGTATGATAGTTGTTGATGACTATCATGATCTGATTTAGATGCTTGGTCTCTGTTATAAATGTCATGTAAAGGTCATATCAAGACTCATGATGTAACAGTTTGTCTTTTGTAGTCATTTGATGAATCCCTTTTGGTCATATGATGTAATTTGTGCCCCCTCTATGCATGGGAAGGATGATGTAATATTTCAGTCATGTATTAGTATCTGGTGTATCCCCACGTGGTTGGGTGGATGAGTCAATATTGGTATATCCCCACTTGATTGGGAGATGAATGTATGTATGAGTCTTTGGTGATAGGAAGGTCATTTATGATGTATAGAGTCATTTTGCAGACCTTGCTTACAGTTAGAAGGAGCATGAACATCACACTTCAGCAGAGCAGAGATTTCAACATGTACTCAAAGGAAGCATGGATAGATTGATACACCTTGGCATATACAAAGGGGGAGCTCAATCAGAGATTTCAGTAGGTACTCAGGGGGAGTATGGACAGCAGAATGTTTATCAAGGAAAGAGAATATCTTGGTCTGCCCTTTGTCCTTAATGTCAAAGGGGGAGAGTGATTTGGTATTGTTGCCATCAAGTCCAAAGGGGGATATTGTTGGCATTATGATACATGTGTTGTCCTTGATGGAAACTTACTAAGATGTCAAATCACAGATCAAGCTCAAAGAATAAAGAAAAAGAGATATACACAGGTTACCCTTGATAAATCTGTGTATACACATGGGTTAACTGATCAAAAAGAGCGTATACGTATGCATGTACTTTCATGCAGAGAAAAGCACGTAAATGAGGGAAAATTAACGTTTGGTCCATGGTATTTATTCCTTGGTATTTGGACCTATGGTTTTGGACCATGGTATCTCATTTAAAGTGTTGAACCTAGGTATTTGGTCCAAGGTATTGATTATTTATGGTTTTGGACCATGGTATTAAGTAAGGCCTAAGACTATAAAAGGAGGAGAAGATCATTAGGCAATGTAATCGAGAAAGTCTTGAATATCTGATGAAGTATGAGATCCAGTATGTAGGTTATGGGTTCATGATGCATTGCTTGATCTAAGCTAAGGAGGAATCTCAACGGTTGATGGAGAACAAGATCTAAGGATAGATCGGGATCTAATGGCTTGGAATGAATCATCTCTATACGGTTTGATCTTGTTTAGTCTAGATCTGTATACTGACACATGTAATGTTCTGTAAATGTAAGGATATGAGTATAACTTAAGTTTGGAATCGTTGCAAATCATGAATGAATATTTAGAGATGTATACGCTGGTTGACTATGATAAAAGCGTGTACATACAAAGGTTAGATACATTTAAGTAGTGTATACCATATGAGCTATGATGTTTGAAGTTACAGGTGTTTCTGGTTGTTGATGAGTTCTGATGACTGTTTACTGGTGTCAGTACTCTGCATATTCAGATTGGTTGATTATGTTTAGCTTTATTATTGATGGATGAGATCTATAATGGATCAGGATCAGAATGACTTATCTTTATGTGATCTGATGAACTAGATCTGGTTTCTAACATACATATTATATTTGTATATGTAATGATCTAGATATGTCTGAAGTCAGGAAGTGGAGCAAGGTTATAAGTAAGTAATTAATGACATATACGTTGGTTCACCTTGGTGAAGTTGCGTATACACATTGGTTCGGCACTTCCAAGTAGCGTATGCACTCTCATGTATGATTTTTGATGATACAATTGGTTCTGAATATTGTTGCAGAGTTCAGTGTTCTGCTCTATGTTCTGGTGACTGCATTTTGTTGGCAAGGTTTCAAAGATTCAATATTGGGTGATTCAGAGATTGATGATGCTAGTGTTGATTGATTGTGTGCTTCAATGATATTGATGGGTCCAGTATGAAAATTGGATGAAACGTGGCCTTCAAATTATGGTATTGTGCTTCAGGAGTATCTAGTCTGAAAATGAATGAAACATGGTACCTGGAGGAAGAAAGAGAAGGTTGTTTCCTTCTGTAGGTCAGCACCTACGTACTAGTACATCAGCTAGTACAAGAGCTAAGGGGGTTGTAGCTCCCTTCCAGTAGCAGTTGGGAAATGAGTAAAGGTTGGAGCATTCAGTAGGCTGGCACCTACGTACTAGTAAATGGATTGGCTAGTACAAGAGCTAAGGGGGTTGTAGCTCCCTTCCAGGAGAGTCTGGAGAACGAGAGAAGGTTGTAGCCTTCTACAGGTAGAAGCCTGCGTATTGGTATAAGACTGCACCAGTACAAAACCATTGTAAAAGAAGTTTCTTATTAAAAAGAAGATTGAGACAACTTGCAGCAGGTGGTTTTCACCCACATTGGGTTTCCACCTTACATCATGATGTTCATGTGTGCTTCTTGTGTTTGATGATCTGTTCTATTTACTACTCCTGTTTACTGTTCATATGGTTAATAATGTTCTGATGCACTCATTAAGGATCAACTAACTGAATCATAATTTTACTAGATATATGCTTGTTGCATTACACACCATTGCGTATACACGTGGTTTTCCTTAACTGAAGTAGCATATATGAATCTTAATATGGAAATGAAAAAGTTTTATTGATTTGATAATACTGATTCACCCCCCCTCTTAGTATTATTTCCAACACTAAGCCCAAATCTGCTACAAAGGTTAGGAATTTCCTAGGGGCAGCACAATACTGGAGAAAGTTTATTGCTAACTTTTCTTTGATTGTAGCTCCATTAAATTCTTTAACAGGATTGAAACAAGTGTTTAAGTGGGGAGGCAAACAACAGAAAGCCTTCAACACCTTAAAAGAGAAAATCAGTATAGCACCAGTACTAGCATTGTTAGATCTTCAACATCCATTTGAGATTGAGACATATTCCAATTACTATGCCATGGGAGCAGTGTTGATGCAACACGGAAAGCCCATATGCTATGATTCTGAGACATTTACTTCCGTAGTAGTTAATTATCCCACATATGATAAACAATTGTATGCATTAGTACAAAGTGTGAAAAAGTGGAAACATTACCTAATGGGTAAAGAAACAATCATACATACAGATCATCAACCACTTCAATATTTGCACTCACAAACTAAATTGCAGCAATCAAGACATTATGGGTGTATGGGCTTCCTACAGCAATTTCATCTTGTCATCAGATATAAGAAGGGCATACACAATAAAGTTGCAGACATGTTATCGAGACCAATCATAAATGCATCTACTATACTGAAGCATAACTCAGTAATGAATGAAAGTTAGATTGAACAAAATGCTCAAGATGTAGATTTTAAAGATGTATATGCAACTTTAATTCATGGCAAGCAAGTAGAATAATTGGATTATTATGTAAAGGACCAACTCTTATATCATTTGGGAAAGTTATGCATTCCACAAACTGAAAGAGTTAACATAATTCGAGAAGCACATACTTCTCTTATATCAGGTCATTTTGGTGTAAGTAAAATAGTTGCACAATTGCAAAGGTTCTGTTATTGGCCAATAATGCATGAGATAGTTTCTAGATATATCAAAGGGTGTACTATGTGTGCTACAAGTAAGCCCAATAATCGGAAATTAGTCTTGTACACTTCATTTCCAATTCCTTCTCGTCCTTTGGAAAGTGTTTCCATGGATTTTATTGGGGGATCGCCAGAGTCTAGGAAAGGTCATGATTATTTGTATGATGTTGTGGACAGGTTCAATAAAATGTGTATTTTGATACCATGTAACAAGCAGGTTACAGCTAAACAAACAGCAAAGTTGTTCTTTCAGAATGTATGGGTTCATTTTGGGTTACCCACTTCTATTGTATATGATCGAGATTCTCGATTTTTTGGGAAGTTTTGGTCAAGTTTATGGGAGTTGATGGACACCAGGTTGAAGAAGAGCACAACATTTCATCGAAAAATAGATGATTAGACAAAAGTGGTCAACAGGATAGTGATCCAGTTGCTCAAAGGCCATTGCAGCAAGCATCCCAAGCTTTGGGATGATCATTTGTGTTATGTGCAACAAGCTTACAACTGTGCCAAGCACTCTTCTACTCAGAGATCTCCTTTTGAGACTTGTTTTGGTTTTATACCAAAGTCTCCCTTGGATTTTGTCTTTGGTAAAGACATAGTAGTCGATGGGCACAGTGATGTGGACAAAGCAACCAAGTTCATTGAACAAATCCAAGAAATTCACCAACCAGTATAGGAACAACTAGAAAGAATTCAAGCCAAGTACAAGGCAAGGCATGAAAAGTATCGAGTTGAGAATAGTTTTCAAGTTGGTGATCAGGTCTGGTTGTACATCAGCAAAGACAGAATGCAAGGTAAAGGTAAGAAACTAAAACCAATAAGGTATGGACCTTTCAAGATACTTGATAAAATTGGTGAAAATTCTTTTCACCTTGATTTGCCAGCTTATATGCATATCTATTCAGTCGTTAATACATAAAACATGAGATTGTATGAACCTTCATTGATTGAAGATCCTGAAGAGAAAATTTAGTTGCCTTCTATTAGGGATTTGTTGCCTGAGTATCTCAATGAGTTATAGGAGGACACAATTCTGGATAGGAAGGTATGAACTACGCATCAAGGGGATGTTGAGTACCTAAGAGTAGGGCTCAAGGGTTCAAATCCAAGCAAGGCACGATGGATAGAAATTGGACAAGCGAGGGAACTGTATCCTCACTTGATCGATGCCTAAAAACCAAATTTTGGTGGTCCAAAAGCCTTTCAGTGGGAAGGCATGATCCAAAATGGATCTTAAACCCTCTAAATCTCTAAGTCTTTAATATTATCATAAAACACTATCGCAAAATAAAAACCAAGAAGAATGGCAGAAAACAGAGTAAAGCGAAGGTTGAAGCATCATTGAATCAGAATCGTTGGATCAGACCAATCAATGGCCCAAATTAAATTGAGATATCGCATCAGAGTAGGCCAATAGAGTGTATCAGAGGCAACCTTGTGGGAATTGTGATCGTGATCCAGCAATTTAACGTGAACCGTTGATCGAGCGCGTAGATCAACGGTGGAGATGGCATTATCGCATCGCAAATTCCAAAGGAGAGGACTTAACCCGTATGCCCAAAGACCATGCAATATGTGATTTACAATTATCGCATCGCAATATCGCATCGTCACAATATATGGGAATGGACCATAGCTCGTGGCCTTGCAAAGGGCCGATATGCGATACGCCGATATCGACGATCAATGATCGGCGAGTGGACTGGAAACAATACAAAGAACTGTGATATGTGACATGCGATAGACCCAGACCCAATAAGTATTATAGGTTGGATCTAAATATATTTGAAGTCTGGTTTTTGTGGATTTCTTTGCATTTCCGCGTGTATTGATGTTTGGCCACATACAATGCAATATTGTGATATTGCGATGGAATGTTGGGCGCGAAAGGTTTATAAACGCGGCCATATGTTATTTAAGTTCTGAGGTAAATGGTATTTCAGGTGGGCTTCAGGTTGTAAGTGGTATTGGATAGGCTTCGCCCGATCCCATACACTAACCGACACATAGCACGCAGCAAGGAGAGAGAAAACCACTTTTTTGGGCAGGTGATTTCTACACAAGTAAGTCATTCGAATTTCACATCAGCCGTCAAATCTATTGGTCGTAAATGAACGGTGCATAATGCATGAGCAAGTTGGATGATCGGGATAGATGTGAACCGTCAGATGAAAATAGATCTACGGTGTGGGATGCCAAAGGACCAATAACGGACGAGACATAATATCCGTCCGATCCCTCCGTTTTAGAGTTTTTCCTATGTATTTCTCTATGTAAACAAAGAAGCGATTCTTTGGGATTTTCACCTGCGCTGGTCCTTTCCGTTTGAAAATAGGTGGCCACGATACCTTAAGTGTTCTACAATGATTGTTTAATGCTCAACAAGGATTTGAATGGACAGCGGTCGAGAGCCAGAAAGCCCGAGAATGGAGCTGAACCGATAATGCCGATAGGCTTAAAATCCATTCAATGGCAGCATAGAAAGGGAGGTCAGTTGAAGACAGTCAATCAGTCAGATTAAGGCAGATTGAATAAATGAACAGGACAGAGGGAGAGTCTATGCACTCTTTTAGACTCGAGGTTTTCGAGAAGATCTCTCTTTGATGTCACTATTGGTTGAGACTCTGTTTTGAGCTCACCCTTGTAATAATTTGTTCTTAATGACATAATATAGAGGTTGATACTGAAAGCTGGACCAAGAGA
The DNA here is from genome assembly GCA_000404065.3 of Pinus taeda. Classification (NCBI taxonomy): domain Eukaryota; kingdom Viridiplantae; phylum Streptophyta; class Pinopsida; order Pinales; family Pinaceae; genus Pinus; species Pinus taeda. The sequence goes on from APFE031474347.1 coordinate 45,080, forward strand.
CGTAGCCAGGAAGTCTAGTGAACTCCTTGATTATTTGATGTGTTGATGTGTGTGTCTATTATGTTTTCTAATTTCTCATTGTCTATATTATTTGCAATCTTCGTGATCATTGCACTAAGCAATATAGGCATTCCTGCACATGATTCTGTAATACCTTAATATTGATTTATGATCTCATTTTTAGATCACCAAAAGACACAACCAATTACAAGGAAGTCGAACACATGACTAGCCAAATGTTAAAGTGTCACAAGGCTCTTTGAATTCCAACCACATACACACTTGGAAGCCAAACAGGTCTAGGCACAACACTTATTCGTGTAATGGAAATGAAAGGAAAAATCAACAAGGAAGAAAAAAAAAAGCAAAAGAAAGAAGACACAAATCTAGGAAACAAAATCAAAAGGCAAGAGGACAAAATGAATAAAGAAAACATGATGCCAATCCATAATCAAAAAACCAGGACAAACTACAGGGAATGAGTGCAAGGAAAGAAAACTATGATGCAACTAATCCTACTCCTAACCTAACAGCTAGAAGGTCGGGGTTACATGTAATGAAATTTTTAGTGAATCCACGGTAGTCGTTCCTGAATTGCATCCACAAAGATATGAATGATTAAAATAGATGAAAGGTGATGTGCAAGCATAAGATATAAAAACTCAAAAAACTTGCACAAGAAAAGGAAGGTCTTGCATGTGGGCAGAAAGGTGTATCACAACCACTTTCATCCAATTTACATGCATGCCTTCTTGATGGACACCACTTTTCAATAAACCCCAGAAGCCTCTTGCAGATGTGTCCTCATCTACATCGAGCTTCTTAGCAAGTTTGAGGAAGGATTGAAACTTGATAATTGCAATAGAGCTTTCCAAGTAAGATTTTTCTAGCCATTCAGTGATTGGATCGTAAAGTTCATGATGGCATTCTTGAAAACCTCGTGGTCTTTGAAAAGATGAATTTTTTATTCAAGAAGCAGGATCATGATGGGAATCTTGTAAGTAAAACTAGATATTATCATCCTTGATAGCCATGTCAATACAGTGAGGACCTACCATAACCATCAGCGAAGGTTGAAGTGCCTCACCTGCTTGACAAAAACCTGAATAGATAGATGTTGAGAAGTGAATACTAAGGGGTGTGAAAAAACTATCATTGGATATTTTGATAGGAAAATGATAAGTTGAATGACAGTCACGCAAGACAGAGAAACGATCAAATGAGATAATTGAAACATCAGATTCCCAAATTGCAATGAACAGAGAAGAATAAATTTGAACAATCTTGTGAATGCTCTGAACAATCGAACCAAGTTCCTTGCAAGCCAAATATGACAGACCATCTTCTTGCAAATGGTGACAAATTGTACAAGCATCATAGTCATCAAAATACTTTAAAAATGATGTTATCACCATGAATGCATGAGACAGGTTGATTCATGGTGAATGGATAAGAAATTGATCTGTGTGACAACTTGTGCATTCATTATCACACAGAGATATTTCTAGTTTGATGAGAGGAAATATTTGCAATACAAGATTCACAAGAAGTCTGAGGAGCTGACCATTAAGGGGGAATTTCAATAAGTATGATTCTTACGGGCAAATATAGTCCTTGAGATGATCAAATTCACAACTCCATGACTTCATGAGAGATAGACATTCCCAACCCAAGTTTGATGTAAGGGATTTTCATGAAGATGAATGAACTGTAACATATTCGTGAATTCGGTCATAAGTAAAATATTGAAAATTTGAGAGGTTACACCTGGAATACCAAACATTTTTTACACGAGAATTCACATCGAGCGAAACCATGCAGATAGATGGATTGTGCAAGAGAAGCCAGATATGATTTAGTTTGAGGGGCTTACCAGAGTCACGATATCCTAACATAACCGTCAATGAAATTTGAAGTTCCTTGACCCCTTGGTAGGTCCCAGAATTTCCAAAATTGTAGAATCACATTTTGAAGCTTGGACTAGATCATGCATGGCTTGAGGGTGGATGTTGTTGCTAATTTGAAAACTGCTCTCTGGATGGCAGACATCTCTATCACAGGTTTCACGACATTTTTCAGCTTCAACAATAAAAACACTACTCAATTGAAGAGGCTCCTCTGATAGTGAATTCAAATATAAATGAATTAGTGAGATCACATGAGCAAGTTGATTTGAAGAGTTTCCTTCATGCGAAAGGAGAGATGATGACGGGTTCTCTATGAATTTATTGTTTTCAACTTCAACATGGACAACCTCACTATCTTGTGTAAATCAAGGAGATAAACCATCGGAGGAAAAAACAAAAGAACATGCAGTATATCCATCACAAGTGGATGTGTTGTGAATGGTAGGACGCAAGGGATAGTGAGGTGGAGGGGAAGTTTTGATATGAACGTATTCTTTGACTGAAGCAGATCCTAGACTCAAATTAAAATCTTCATGAGGAACCAAAAGGTCACTTTATGTGCTTGGGCATATGTCATGGCATATGGAAGCATTGGAATGATTACTGCCCAAGGTTGGGGGTTGATTAAAAGAATTGATTGTACTGGATTTTCCACCGAGATTAGAAGATTAAGAATTGTTCAAGAATGAAATGCATTGTTTGATGTGAAAAATTTCGAAACAGAGTGGAAATATTGATAGTGTCCTCACCTTTCTGCTCCTTTACCTGTGAAATGTGATTGCCTTGTTCCTGATGCCAATTTGAGCTAGCAGCTTGAAAATCAAGAGAAGGTGAAAAGCTAGTTGGTGAAGCAGATTGATCAAGCGATTCATGGTACAAAAAGTTAGGATGTGAAGAAGATAGAGGATAACATAAATATAGATCAACCTTAAGATTAGAGTTATGAATGCTAATGTCCCATTGCGAAATCAAGGAATGAGTCTTCATCATAGGCTTTGTGAGCCATCTTGAAATTTCCTCCATTGAAGTGGGAGACTAATGAGAAGATGTACTAGAGATTTGATTCACAGATTTCCCAGTTTTACCATCACCAGAAGGAGGCACCCACAACGGGACTGGAAAAGGAGGAGGAAAAGGAAAAAATGGGGTAGTGGCCTCCTCCTCTACAATTTAAGGTGCCTCATGATCCACAAGAGTTGGGGAGGAAGGGAAAACAAGAGATTCACTGTATTGGGAGACATGAACCAAGAATTTAAACTCTTGTATCAAGAAATCTAAGTTCAAATTTTTGCGAGGAATTCACAGCAGAGTTGAAGGAACTGATTAGCAAAGTCCTCAACTGACTCATCTGGCTCCATTCTTAAATGATGAATTCTTTCATAGACATCTTGGTGGCTATACTTATTGAATGCTTTATACACCATCTTGGTAAGTTAAGCGAGCAAATGGATAGAAGCAATGGGTAATGTATGACACCATTTTTTAACGCGACCTTCGAATGTGAAGGTGAGTAATCTAGCCATGACACATTTGGAACCTACTTTGTGACAAAGACAGAGATGGATAACTTGAAACAGATGTTCATGAAAATTTGATTCACCCTCACCATCGAAATTAAGTTCGGAAAAGTCATAAATAACCTTTGTAGGGATGGTACAATTAAGCTCTTTAGAAAAACATCCTAAAATTGTAATTTCAAGAAGAGCCATTGAAAATAAGAGATTTAAATCAAAATCTATGAGCACATCAGGTCGTCTGGCCCTCCTTCTAGCACAATTTTGTTGATGGTGATGAAAATTTGTCAGTTAAGGGGATCCCCCTGATATGAAGTCCCAACTAGACCTCACACCATTTGGTGTAGGAGTCTCATCCAGTATAAAGGCATGTTTGCCATATAATTAGAGATCTGCCTTGGCTCTAGTTGGCAGCATGGGAGAGTGATGCAATGGTATCTTCGAACACCAAGGTAAGTGTGTCTGGTGAGTGTGCAACGCAACTGTGTCAAGGTTCTCTTACTTCAAAAGGGAAAGAAAAGTTAGCCTCTAAGTGAGAGGTAATAGTACCACCTAGGAAGAGACATATGCAAATAATAAAGGTTTGTCCAGCATCCAGCAAAATAGTCCACAACAGATGCAGAAATAATTAAAACCAAAGTACAAGGGAAGACCCATCCACCATCCAACAGAGTATTCCACAATGGATGTGATGATTATTATAACCAGTAAGCGAGGAAGGTTTGTCTAGTATCTTAAAGAGTATTCCACAAGGGTGAGACAACAGTGATAACCAATACAACACATTCCCAACACAGTAAGTACTAAAACGACTGATATAGTTCAAATATCTTAGTACATTTTAAACAAACATGAATTACAAATGCCAAAAGAATAGTCTTATAAACATCTACAAAACATGCATGAAAACATGATGGCCTGAACAGGCTTCTGTATTAAGAAAAAAGTTCCAAGACACATATGTACATCATACATTACTAGCCCTAATAGTGGGACATTGGAGCCACTCCTCGCTCCTCAACAAACTGACTGAAAACTCTCTATGCTTCGTGGGAGGAGCCAAGGTGAAAATTCCTTTGCTCATACAATGAGGGGGTATATATAACGAAGGGTGATGCTTGACCCTTGTGATTCTTCGACTACCCTTATGATTGTTTAGCTTCCTATGACTTTTCAACTGACATGACTCTTCATATTCATGTGTGTCCATTGGACTTCCACTTTACATTATATTCTATTTAAAATATACATGGATCATAATAGTGATGTGGCCTTTCAAAACTCATGACACGACTTGACATGACACTGCCAACAGGGACTAGCTTGTTCAGGTGGCAATGTTAAGCCATTGTTGCTGCTGATTGATAGATGTGTTCATGGATGTGCTTTCTCTTCTCCTTCACGTAGCTTGATGATGCAGGGTCTTCAATGATCTTTGGTCTTGGGAGGTAGTTGCATGCATGTGTTCCCTTTCCTTGTACTTGATAAGCTTCTTTGTCCATCCACCTATAAGTGAGGCTTCTAGCATGTCTTCTCCTTCATCATCTCGCCATGATCTAACAGTGTACATGTTACTACAATTCACTCATGATGGGATGACAACAAAACCAAAAATTCCCTAGTCTAAGATGATGCACTAGGGTAGGCTGGGAAAGAGGGCCCAATAACTACGCATTGCACAGTTTCAGGTGACAATGAGGGAGACTGGTCACTAAGACTATGTAGAGTGCAAATCAGGCTTAGATAAGGAACTCCTAAGCACAGTCTTCACTGTCGAGGAAAATTGCGCAGAGGCAACTGGGAGACAGGATTTCGCAGTTGAGATCATTAGTGGCAGCTACAAACTGGGACCCTGGGAGGAAATTCTGCATAGGTTTATGAAGGAAGGTAATACTAGGAAGTAGAGGGACTAGAAAGGATAGATCTGTGCAGTTTCTGAGATGAGTGAGTCTCGGTTGGGGGAGGACACTGTGGGTAATTCTGCATAGTTTTGGGAAGCAAGGTAGGCTTGGGTCTCTACACATTGTGGGGTTCCAAGAGGTAGGGAGGAGGCTTAATGATTGATCTTGCGAAATGTGCAGCTCAAGCCAGGCTTGAGGAAGCTATTGCTCAATTCTGGGGAGGAAGGTAGTCTGCTGAGCTCTGGAGTTGCGCAATGCAACTTCCTTGGGCGATAGTGACTGCGCACTGTACAGCTCCAAGCAACAAAGCAACATCACTAAGGGATGAGACTATGCAATTGGCATCTTAGTCGGGGTTCAATGAAAGAGAGTTGTCCGGTCGGAAGGATTTTCAGTAAAATGGCTAATTGTGGGAGGCAGGTGAACTTGTGAGGAACTTGACATTGTTATCAGACACTTAGCATACTTCTAAGACATGAAAACATATACCATTAGAACAAAAATATAAATAATTACCCTCTGTGAGACTGTCTAGAACTAAAAGTGACAAGTGTGACACTTGAGATAGACTTTAGGACAACTATGACGACACTTGTGTGACAGTGCCTAAACTTTGTTAATGAGTGTGATAGGTGTTTACATGGCTAGGATAACTTGTATACACAAATACCAACCTTCGAGGTCACTAGAAAGCCTCACAAACATGACGTAATAACCAAACATGCCAAAAGATGGTAGTTGATCCAACAAGCATAAGGGAACAAGACATTTAGAGGAAACACATGGAATGGATTTCAGTGCTTGCAACCATGCATGTCATTGAAGACAAAAAATGATATGGTAATGATAAGTGGTCCTTCATGCTACACTAAGAGGTGCATTTCCAAATATGTGCTTTGTTTTCCATACCTACCCTCCAAAGGGTTATGCATTAGATGGAGTCTTCATGTAGTCTCGATCTTCTATCATACCCTAGGTTCCTTGGTCTCCTTATATTTCTTCTCAGCTCCATGAGAGTCATCTAGCATGACATCCTTTTTGTGGCCACTGAGAGACACAATTGTGCAGTTTAAGGGGGAAGTTACTACTGAGGGATACGGCCCTGGGAGGACACATCTACGTAGTTTCAGGATGCAAGGCAGATTGGGCAGCTGAGATGCCTGAGGGACAAAACTGTGAAGTTTTTGGAGATAGTGGGTTACGACTAAGGGAAAGACACTATAGGAAACCACTTTTAGTTTTGGATGCCAAGGGATGTTGGGTTTTCTACGCATTGTACAGTTCCAGTAGGAAAGGGAGAAAGCTTAAGGGTTGCAGATACGAAGTGCGTAGTTCAGAAATGTTGGATGAGGCTAGGTTTCTAGGGAAACTTTGGAATTTGGTTAAGTGTGGGATTAGTGGAACCAATGTGAATAGTGATATAACTTGACTACGATCACACACTTGAACACTTAGTGATACAACATAGGCCATGAAAAACATATAAAAATATACTTATCTTAATGCAACAACCCTTGTAGAAGCTTACGACAAGTGTGGCTCCAATGATAGACTTTCGGAGGATAAAGGTGAAACTTGTGTAAGAGTGTGTGAAATGAGTGTGAAACATGTCAATGTGATGAGAACAACCCATTCTCACAAATATTTCCCCTTGAATTAAAAAAAACTTCCCTTTGCATGACAAGCTATAATCTCCATGCCCAAATATGACACATACTATATAACGACAAAAGTGTGAACGATTCTTAATATGTAGTAAGGGAGCTTGAAATCATGAGGTTAGCAATAAGTGACTAAGGAAAAAGCGATCATAAGATCCATAGTAAGCTCCGAAATTTTGGTAAAGGACAAAATTTTGGAGGGTGTTGCAGCTGCTACAACATAACCACTTTTTCTTCCGACCCCTATAGCTAATGGAAGTACTCCTCCATAGGTGTGCCATTTGCACAACACAAAGTTTATGCTCATCATTGTCCTGATCTCCCTCATGAGACATATTAGTCACCATCTATTATGTGACTACAATCACACCATCACTTCCACCAACACCAAACTTTTATCATTCACAATCTACTGTCTACTATGTCACTACCTTGGTTAATCAATGGATGATACATCCTTGTGCATTGTGCAGTGAGGACACCCATCTCAACTATATTTTTCCTCTAATCATAACATACCACCAACACCATATGGCTCAAGTGACATATATATCTCATCAAGAGCCCAACATTCCTTAGATTGAGGTAGCTCCTGACACTCCAAATCCCTCAACCACCTTGAGGAATGATCCCACACCTAGTGTGGTTCCCACCACACCAACACAATCATCGGAAGGTGAAAACATCATCCCCACATGGAACACAACAAGAGAATCCTCTTCCATCTAGTACTAATGACATACCTAATCATGAGCATAATATTATATTTCTTCCTCCATGGGGGAAATGATACCAATTGTCTACTCATCATTCCATGGTTTCAAGCTCACTTTATCTTATACGAAGGTAGTGCTAACTAGTACAATGTGGAAACACATCATCTACATTGTGTCTTCCTTCATTGACCCTCTAGAACTATCATGATATTGTGTGATTTCACCTCTATTAGTACTTGCACATGACGAGCACTACTTCATGACTTTTCGATGTCACCACCTGATTACTTGGATATCTGCCATTCTGATGAATGCGTCATTAAAGTCATGATAATACTTGAGTGTCTTGGCATGGCATGCATCATCGTTCCTTATTTTTTACCTGAAGGATCCATTACCTCTCTTTCACCCTATGACACATATGTGTAGTAGAAACAAATGATTTCATTCCCTCATACCATGTCGATTGGTTCAATAATCCCATTCAAGCATGAGATTCTTTTGAAGAAGGTAATATGGCCAATATATATCCTACCATCAAGGTCAACATTTTGAATAATATTGGTGTTGGTGAAGAGATAACACTAGGGGAAACCTCCTCATCTAAATAAGTTGTTGCCTACAAGGCCCTATTCCAAGAATACCATGACATATTTTCATGGTCATATACATAAATTCATAGTCTTAGTCTACCACTATAGACACCACAACAACACTTGTCCTGACACTTCTTCTATTAGCTAGAAGCTACACCCTTTGCACCCATATAAAGCTACGACTACCAAAGCTGAAATCGAAAAGTTTCATAAATTTGGGTTCATATACCCTATTTATTACACATCATAGGTTTCTAAACCTATCCCCATCATGAAGAAGCATGACACCATTTGGATCTGTACTCATTTCTATGATTTGAACAAAGAATGTCCAAAGGACAAATTTTCCACACCATTCATTCACCAAGTCAATGATGCATGTGTCAAGAATGAAGCTCTATCCTTGATGGATGACTTCTCCAACTACAACCAGATTCAAATCTGTTGTGTAGATTAATATAACACCGAATTTAATACAACTTCGGGCACTTTATCTTATTGATTAATTACCTTCAGCCTCAAAAATGTTGGCACCACCTTCCAATGAGACATGAACTATATCTTTCATGATATGGCTCGTATTATCCTCGCTACCTAGATGATCTCATTACCTATTCCAAGTAGCACTCTCAACATCTTGAATACCTATGCATAGTCTTCCAACAATGTCACCAATATTATCTCGCTTGAACCCCCTCAACTATGTGTTGTGTGTATCTACTAGCCACTTTCTTGGATTCATTATTTCTCAACAAGGAATTATGGTGAACCCCCTCAAGGACCAAGCCTTTCACGAGATGCCTCCACCCAAAACTTTGTGCCAATTACAATGCCTTCAATGCAAGTCCAACTCCTCGTGATGATTTTTCCCAGAATATGCCACTTATGCTCATGGGCTTCTCCATATCCTTCATCAAGCTATCCATTTCCAATGGGATGAACAAGCATAACAATTTTGATGCTTTAAAGGATGCATTATCAAAATAATCATTGATAACTCCTCTTGATTACAATAAATATTGTACCTTCTATCTCTAAATCTCTTAGGTCACCATTGTGGGGGTGTTAGTATGAGAAGGAGATGACAATATAGAGCATGTCATCTATCATGTGAGAAAAAAAATCAAGACTAACCCTTAATTATGAACTAGATGAAAAAATCTCTCTTGCATTAGTGCATACAATCAAAAAATTATGACATTACATTATACTTCGAACTATGAAAGTAGTTGCAAGTTCAAACCCCATGTGATTCTTGCTCACACGTATAATGATGAACCATAAATTTTCTTGATGGATGGTGATTTTTAAATAATTTGACCTCTAGTTTGCCTTGCCCAAGAGAAAGAAAGGCCTAGTGCTTGAAAACTTCATCAATGGTTTTTCCTCATATAACAAAGATATCCTCGTTGACAATGCATTCCTTGACAAGCACCTCTTCATTGTTTTGTTAGATGATCCTTAATATTGTGATATTTTTATCTACCTAAGAATCCAAAAGTTTGGTCCTCACCTCTCACCATATGATCAATGTTGTATTCAACATCAAGCACCTCACTATCTCCTCATTGGATATGTACTCTACCAATGTGACATTGATTTCATGAATTGTAATCCAACAACCCAAAATAGTCACAAATACATAATCGTCACCATTGACTACTTCACTAAGTGGGATGAGGCTATGCCCATGTTCAACAACACAAGTGATACCACAACCCATTTTTTATTCAACCACATTATTACATGGTTTGGTTTCCCCAATGAGCTAGTGTTTGATCACCAAAAAAAAAATTGAGAAAGAGTTTTTCTATGAAATATCTTCTCTCCTTGGCTTCACACATGAATTTTCTTCACCATGATATCCCCAATCTAATAGCCAAGTCAAATCTATCAACAAAATACTAAAAATTATGTTGCAACGCATGGTGAAAAAGCATTAAACCTATTGAGATCATGTATTGTTCTTAGCGTTGAGAAATCTAGGGCTTCATATCATTTGATTCTTTAACTTTATTTCTCTTATTATGACATTATCTTGTGATATTTAATTATTATTTCTTCTTATGATTTATCTTTTTCTTATCATCAAGACTAATTCCAATCAATAAACAAAGGAGGGCGCTATATGTAGGCACACATCCAAGGAAAAACCCCTAGGTAGGAGGAAACCCAGTCAATAACTCTTCCTTTAGTAGAATTCAAATCATAGTGAGACAACCAAGACTCTTAACTTAAACCTATCTTGTAATATCCCCTTTCAGGGATATCCCTCAAACACAAGCAAACTCCACCCAGAGAGCAAGAGATAAAAATAACAGTAGTGCAACATACAATAATGTATACATGGAATATAAGCAGATACTCAAGAAATGTAGAAATGCAGAGAGAAATGCTAAGCCATTTTATTATACAAAGTAATGGATGGAGTACAAGAGGTGATCAGGAAGATAGCACCTCGACTTGCACAAGGCAAGTGAAGAAATACACTCAGAATGGTCATGGAATGGACTCTCTCTGAACTGCGTCCAAGCTGCTGGAGAACTGTTGTGGTACTGCTACTGTTGGAATCAAGTGAGGATTTGGGGTTGTTCCCCTCCACAGAAAATGTTGAAACTCTGGAATCAACCTCTTCTCAATAAACCCAGAAAAACCCAGAAAGCTTTTATGAATAGCTGACCCCCTAAAATCATCCCCTTGGGGATCTATGCTATTCCTCAAGGCTCTGTACTGCCACTGAAGAGAATCCTCCAAAAATGCTACCTGAGACTCTACCAAAATCCTCCAATATGCAAGGGTTGATCCCTTGCTCAATCTCCAAGCTCAAATCCTCCACAAAACCCAACCTGGAACTCCTACCAGAAGGGACCGCGTCTTCCTTTATTAAGATTGCGCAGTCATCTAGAAATGTTCAGTTCCTCCTCAACTCCAAAATCGATCCTCCTACAAAATACTGATGAAACTACCTTGCCTGAGTAGGCACTCAAAGTCCCCCAGGGCTAAGGGTGAGATCTCTAAACAAAGGCACTCGATGCACTAAACAGTGTTGTAGACAGGCTAAACAGCCAGTGTGCTCTAAGTTGAAGTGACTAGCTCAATTGCAACCTAATCCAATGCCAAAATGAGGAGGCTCCTCTCTCCTTTATAGAGTTGGCCCCTCTCAAAACCCTAAGTCCCACCTCCTCCAACGTAGCCTTCCTCTTGCCATATGCTCCTTCCCATCTGCGCAGTCCCTCCAAGTGTCTATGTGGGCCCCTCCTCTACGTGGTCCTTTGGCCCCCTTGGCTCCCCTTTTAAGTTACAATGTTGTGCTACTATGGAGTGACTTTATTCAAAACGTGAGTTATGTCCCCCCTTTTCTCACCCTTTTATTCATAAATAACTATAGAAGGAAAAATTGATCAAAATCGAATATTCCAATTAGCCATGGCTAATTAGGAATATTACAGTCTCCCCCGTCAAAATGTTTCTTGTCCTCAAGCAAATGAAGTGATGGATGCTGCAAAATTTTCTCTCTCCCAAGTGGCATCCTCATCCGGTAAATTCTTCCACCTCTCCAAGAATTCCCGGATTGTCCTGCTCCGCAGCTGCCTCTCCCTGGTATCAATAATAGCCTCTAGTTGCAACACCAAATGTCCCTCGTCATCCGTGGGTGGTAGCTCATCTGTCACTATCACCTACTGCCCCAATGCCTTCTTCAGGCATGATACATGAAAAACGTTATGAATCTTGATGCCTTGGGGTAGCTCCAACTCATATGCAACATGTCCAATCCTGTGTATCACCCTGTATGGCCCATAAAAGCGGGGCTTGAGCTTCTCAGCCCCCTTCTACTTCAGTGATGACTATCAGTATGGCTGTAACTGTAGGTAGACCAAGTCCCCTACCTCAAACTGTCTCTCCACCTGACCCCTGTCAGCATACAGTTTCTGTTGGTTCTGCATTGTAGCCATATTATCCTTGAGAGCTCGGAGAATATCCTGACTCTCTTGGATCCAAATCTTGGCTCTCGGAGCCTTGCTATCCCCAAACATCACGTTAGCAAAAGATAAAGGATGATATCCATACAAAGCATAGAATGGTGACATACCAATGGACCTGTGATGTGTAGTGTTGTAGCAGTACTCCCCCAGATGCAGCCACTTCAGCCATGCACGCTACTGCCCACTAGCATAGTTACGCAACTAGCCCTCCAGCCACTTGTTAACTATCTCTGTCTACCCATCCATCTATGGCTGATAACTGGTACTCGGTGTCAACTCCATCCCCACCAACCGGAAAAGCTCCTGCCAAAACCCGCCCATGAAATGGATGTCCCTGTCACTAATGATGGTCTTAGGAAGACCATGTAGCCTTAAGACCTCTCTGAAGAACAACTCAGCCACCTGCGCTGCTGTGTAGTGTGCGGGTATGGTGAAAAAATTTGTGTACTTTGTCAGCTGATCAACGATGACAAAGATACAATCTTTGCCATGTACCATGGGCAACCCTGTGATGAAGTCCATCGAAATACACTCCCGTTTCCCCTCCGGAATGGGAAGAGGCTGCAATAATCCTGCATGATGGCTCATCTCCCCCTTGTTCCTCTGGAAAATATCGCACTCCTAGATATGTTGGATTATGTCCTCCTTGAGGCCCTTCCATGAGAACCTCTCTCTAATCACCCTGTAGGTTTTGGTAAACCCTTGATGGCCGGCCAACGATGAATCATGTGATGCCTGAAGTATCTTCTTCTTGAGTTGAGATCCCTCAATCAAGAAGATCTAGTCCCTGTAGTAGATGATCTCATTGACCACCCTGTACCTGTCATCTGCCACCTACCCATCCAGAACCTCACATGCAAATCTGTCCTTGGAGTACTCTACTAAGAGTCGAGCCCTCTAGTCTGTGTCCAAGCTCATAAGAGACAACATGGCTGGTCTACGTGAAAGGGCATCTACTACCATGTTGTTCTTACCCTTGACATACTCAATGTCAAATTCATACGCTTGGATCTTACTGATCCACTTCTGTTGCCTCTCCTATAGCTATTTCTGCACCAAAAGGACTTGAGGCTATTGTGATCAGTCCTCACCCTAAAACTGTTACCCACTAGATACTGTTGGAACTTGGCCAATGCATGCATAATGGCCAGCATCTCCTTGTCGTATATAGAATACAACCTCTCATGCGGAAGGAGCTTCCATCTCTCAAAGGCTATAGGGTGACCTCCCTACATCAATACTGCGTCGATCCCCTCTCCCGACGCATCACACTCCAAAACAAATGGCTGCGAAAAATACGGCAATGCAAGCACTGGGCAGCTACTCATAACCTCCTTGATCCTGTCAAAGGCTCACTGCATTGTATCTAACCAATTGAATTCCCCCTTCCTCGTCAGATCTGTCAAGGGTGCAACAAGCTGTGAGAAACTCTTGACGAACTTTTGGTAGTAATTATAAATGCCAATGAATCCCCAAAGTTCTGCCACGTTCCTTGGATCCAGCCAATATCTGATGGCCCTAGTCTTCTCCTCGTGGACTCTCACTCCATCCACCCTGTTAGTGCTCAAATCTACCTTAGGCTGAAATAAGGTAAAACTCAAGGCTACATCAAACCACGCTCAGCCTCGTAGCTAGCCCTACGAGGACAGGAGAGGGATCTCTCCAGTCAATCTCGATAAAAAGAGCAATAGGGTGCGAGACGACTCTAGAATGGGAACTGATTTTAGGCTAGTAAAGAGATAGGAAAGTTTGATTTTTATTTTTTGAGTTTTTGTTGGAGAAATGGGAAAAAACAATTTTGGGTCCGAGGATAAGGCCAGATCTTTGCAGAATTCGAGTTGGGGTGAGGTAAGCAGTAGTCTTAATGCTTTTTGATTAAGTGTATGGATGGATCAGAATGAAAAGGAGCTGAAGAGAGCAAGGGAGAATATGGATCCTCTCCAAACAGGCAAAAACATGTAAAACTAAACAAATTCAAAGGCAGAGCACTGAAATCAATGGATTCAACCTCATTTACTCATTCATTTAGTTTCAGAAGCATAAGAAGGGAATGGCATACATTAAACATGAAATAACTTACAATAAACTCAGAGAAAACACCATCAAGAACTGAAAGCCACAAGAATCCCAACAGGTGCTGCAAAACCTCTGATCTTTCCTTAGCCAAAATATGAAAAATATGTACAATAGTGTGCCAAATCTTCTCCAAGAGTCCAACCTCTCCAACCCTTGAAAATGACTGAGAAAATACATCTTATAGACCATCCTAACCCCTTTCCATGCCTTTAGGGGTCGAATTCCTCCTTCTAGGAGCAGTTTCAACTAATTCTAAACAAGGATCTAGAATATAGGCATCCAAACAACTTGCCTCTAAAAGAGAGGAAACTGATTCTTACATTTGATTTTTATTTTTTTAGGAGTGAATCATCTAGAATAGGTAAAAGTGAGACAAAGTTACATGTCAACCATCAATTTATATCATGATAACTCAAAAATTTCATCCACAAGCAAAACTGGTTCAACTGGCCGAATTTCTGAGCTGGAAGGTGAAAAATTGACCAAAAATCCATGTGCGTAGCGCCCCTGAGTCATACACGTAGTGCGCCTTTCAGCCTGATTTTGAGGCACTTCTAGGCATCCAAATTGAGCTCATGATAGCTCCTTGGAAAGCCCTGGATGTTGGCTATCCAACCCAAGTGGAGTTTCCAAATTTGGAGCTCATTTGCCCCTACAAAACTTCATTCTCCCAGAAGTACTTCCTGCTGAAGCAAAAGGTGGCAGCAAGGTGGTTTTCATGGTGTTTTTGGGCCTTTTGATCATCCAGAACTTGATGAAATGCTTTGGAAATACTTGAGCATGCATAAATTACCATGAAAAACCCAAAAATATAAAGTTTTCCTTTAGCAAGTGTCCCAATCAAAAGCGAGCGCGTCGACGCGCTACTCATATAGCTGAAAAACTTGTTTTTAGGCCAAAATATTTCAAAATGACAAAAATTTCTCCGAATTTGCTCAAATTCAGAGAGAAGACCCTCCATCATGTATTATGTCCAGCCAACAAAGCCTCAGCCAAAATCTGGAGTGGATCAGGCCTTTTTCGCCGTTTTAGTGCTCTGCTCAACCTCCTCTTTAGAATCTTCATTTTTTCTTTGCAAACATGCATGCGAGCCCAATAATGATTTTTCATGTGATAGAAAATGTCTTTGTTTCTATCCTGATCCTATGAATGTACCTGCGTTGATGAAGAAGGTGAGACCCCTTCCACGCCATGTGGAGATAGTACTCGCGCTGCTGATGAAGTCAACGAGACCCCTTCCACCCCGGGTGGAGATAGTACTCGTTGTGATGCTGCAAACAAAGCTCTGTGGCCTCTCTGATATGTTACCACTACTGGTGCACTACTATGCTCCATCTCAGTACATCAACCTCAATGGTTGAGTCACTGTCCTGCCCATATCCTTGCTCATAAACTGAATCCGTCTCTAACATGGCTTTGAAAACAAGATGTCTGCAATATGTATGTTGATATAGGTGTAGTGAAAACAAAATTTTCAAAAAACCCAAATATGTCACATATGTATCAAAGTATCATAGGAAAACAAGCCTCGGTGGTAATATCTCTGTTAAGTGGATTGGCATAAAAACAGTCTCTCTTTTGATCACAAGTGAATTTGACAAATGAGTAGAAAGTGTAATGTAGTGTGCAGCCTTTCTAATGCTGGCTAAAATTTGTCAAAGGGGAAAATGAGTATGGGACTGTGTTTGTCAATGGATAATGGGAAACAATGTGAAAATGACCATAGTAAAACAATAGCAATGACAGTGGTAATATAATGGTAATGACAGCAGTGATGAAATGGGAAACTCAGAGCGTGAGGGCCGTGACACTTTGACAGTAGATGTATAAACATATATATCAACAACACAAGCTTGGAAATCCTTCACAAGACCATCAACATGTCTTTCAAAACCCAAAGAAATGAATTTGCAATGAACCTAGGGTTTACACATTTCTCCTCATCAAATACTTGTTTCCCCACACCACAACCATGTTCAAAATTCACTGAGCAACCATTAAAAACCTACTTGCAAGTTGATTGTGCCAATTTGGTGTGAAACTGGACGCAAGGGAAAAAAATTTAGCTCTGAGACTATATGGGTAGTGTGCCCACCAATGCGTAGTGCGCTGTAAGTGCATAGCGGCCTTGTTATTTTACACAGGCTGGGGAGGCTATATGCGTAGCGCGCTCTATATGTGTAGCGCGCCTCCTATATGCGTAGTGCGCCACATAGTGCATTTTACAGGAGGCTTTTCGAGGCCTTCCCGGTGTCAAAATTGAGCGTGTGATAGCTCGTTGGAAATATATTGGAGTCTAATTTCCAACCCAAGTAAAATTTTTCAATTTGGACTTCATTTTCCTTGTCATAAATCAAATCTCCCAAAACTTGTCAAAATCAGCAGAATGAGGCTGCCTCAAGGCAGAGTGCTATTGCAGTCAACTTTTGAAGGTCTTCCTCAACTTCAAATTGAGCTCATGATATCTCATTGGAAATATATTTATGTCTAGTTATCCTTTGACTCATCAAGCAAGTCATTTAGCCAATCATGCTAGGATAAATATTGATTTTTCCAAGGTTACTTCAGATGTGCATTCAATTCTCCTGAGGCAACAGTATTTTTGACATTTCTCTAAAACCATGATACCTGTGTAAAAAGTGAGGGAGGTTTTTCTTATTTGGCATGTTTGGGACAAAAACCTGTCTCATTTTTCCAAAATTCATCTTTTATTGCTCTGAAAAATCTTTTGCGTGAAACTTATCCCGATGTGTGAAACAGGGAATTTTGTCGAAATGAAGCGAAATGAAGGGGATAAGGGGCTTCTAAATTCTTGGGGAAATTTTGGGAAGTAGGGAGGGATGTTAGGAAGTAGGGGAAAGTGGGATCTCAGAGATCGAGTGAGGGGAAGGGGTCCAAAAGGGAAAAACACAGGCCTAGCCTAGAAAATTGCCAAGTTATGGCAAGAAACTAGGGTTTGTGCAAAAATGAGGAATTTGGGGGATCTCAGTGATGGGAAGTGTTTAATAAGGTACATTAATGATAGGGAAAAGTGTATGAACATCAGGATACAAATTTTTCTAATGATTTTACCATCCAAGAGAAATTACCTCCAAAACCCTAGGAGAGGGAAATGGACCTTACCTAGGCACAACTGAAGCATGAACAAGCTGTAAAATGACCCAATGGAACTTGAAATGATGATGAAAACCCTCTGAATAATGGTACACTCAGCCGAATGGTGACATGGACCGACATTTGGACAATTTTGAAAAGAGTGAAAACAAACCCTAGACCTAATGCCTAGTGACCAAATTTCGCTTGAAGACTTATTGAAATGACAAAATTTGACCTTGACAACTTAAAATCACTTTGTAAGAGCATGTTTGATCACTAAAGGAAGGCTGCAACGGCTGACATTAACACACCCCTATGATGTGTCCCAAGTACAACATCTTTGTCAACCCAAACTCACACTTGGAGAGCTTGGCATAGAACTACTGCTCCTATAAGATGTGCAACACTACTCAATGTGCTGAAGATGCTCCTCCCAAGTCCTATTGTAAATGAGGATATCATCAAAGAATACCAACACAAACTTCCTCAAGTGACTGCGGAAGATGTGATTCATGTAGGACTAAAATGTAGCTGGGGCGTTGGTTAGCCCGAAGGGCATCACCAAAAACTCAAAGTGCCCATAGTGACACCTAAAGGCGGTCTTGGGAATGTCCTGTTCCCTCACACAAATCTGATGGTACCCAGATCTCAAATCAATCTTTGAGAAGAACCGTGCTCCTCTCAATTCATCCATCAACTCATCGATCCTAGGTATGGGGTACCTGTTCTTCAATGTCTTCTTGTTCAGGGCCCTGTAGTCAATGCACATCCTCAATGTGTCGTCCTTCTTCTTCACCAACACCACGGGAGAAGCAAAAGGACTCGTGCTCGGCCGAATGTGCCCAAGAACCAGTAACTCCTGAATGGCCCACTCAATCTCATCCCGATAGGCCTTGGAATGCCTATAGGGGGTAGTAATCACTGCTTGTATGCCCTGCTCAAGCTCAATGGTTTGCTCAAACCCCCGATCCGGTGGTTGTCTTGGCAAAATCTCCCCAAACACTGTGGCATACTGGTCAAGGATAGACTGTATCTCTGAGTGCATCGTCTGCCCTGTAGTCCCTGCCTCTGATGCACGTAGCTCCACTGCCCACTCTACATCTCCTTTCCAGAAGACTGCCTCCATCCGATGATCTAAAATAGTATGAGGCAGATATGTGTGTTTTCCCCGTATCTTCTCATGCCTTCCTATCTTCTCATCATCCCACTCCATCTCTAGGGCCTTCCAATCTGTCGTGACCTTCCCTAGAGTGATAAGCCACTGAACACCCAGTACTATGTTGGTGTCCAGAATATTGACCATGAAAAAGTGGTCAGTCAGTGTGTAAGTGCCCATCGTCACTAATAACTCTGGAACATAATGCAAACACACCATGGTTTGATATCCTAGGACCAAAACTAAAAATCCATCAAAGATCTCTGTCTGTATACCTCTCCGCTCAACCATTTGTGCATTGAAGAAGTTGTGGGTTGCCCCACTGTCAACCAAAACTAATACTCGTTGGCCATGTACTATCCCCTGTACGCGTAGCATCAAATACTTGGAAACTCCTCACAGTGTTGTAAGGGCCCCTCCAGTAGGTGCAAAAGCTGCACCACCTGTTGCTGGCAGTGGAAGTGGAAAAGGGTCCTACGTGGCATGACTATCTCCTACCTCCACATCATCCTCCTCATCCTCTTCCCCATTGCTCTCAGAGAAGACCTCAATAAAATCTGCTCTGCCAATAGCACATCTATGTCCCAATGCCCACAGCTCCTAACAGGTAAAGCACAACCGCTTCTTCTTCAGCTCTCCCCTGGCATCATCATCAATTTGTGCTCATCCTGGATCCCCCTTTGGAGGTAGAATCCTCACATCCTTCCCCTTAGGCTGGAAATCCTGTCTCTGGGGGTAAGGTGTATGGGTCCTAGGTAAGGCATCCTATAAGTCTCGGGTTCTGCTAAGAACATCCTAGAGTGTGGCTGGTCTAGTGGATCTGACTAGACCCTGAAGTGGTTGTGCTAATCCCTCAACATACATGTAGATCCTTTGTGTCGCGAATAGATCTGGCACCATCACTGAAACCCTCAAGAAGTCTGCAATGTAGGTCTCTAGGATCCTGGTCTGTTTGAGCCTCGTCAGCTCAAAAAAGTGTTGTTTCAGATCCCTCTGGTCAAACCTCTCTATCAACCTGGTGAACTCCGCATATGTCATCACTGTGGAGTGTCCAAGTGTAACCAACCCATGGAACCACCAGTCCTGGGCCTCACCATCCAAATGCAATGTCACCACCTTGATGACCTCTGTCTCTGACATCTGGTTGAGCTAGAAATAGATGTCCAGCTTCTCCACCCAAGACCTTGCCAAACTGTTTGATGAACCATCAAACGTAGGCAAGTGGAACCTACTAGCTGTGCGGTGGGTGTCTCCATCATGATAATGTCGGTATCCTCTGTGATGGTCCCGGGGTCTACTATCCCACTGGAGCTGAACAAATTCTTTGAATGAGAGGGCATCCCTAAACTCCTGCCCATAGTCCTAGTACTCTACGAAATAATCGCCCATATGACCGGGCTCTGCCTCCTATTGGGCTCCGGCCCCCGTGTCTGCTCCTAGGAAAGTGGGCATGGTAGAGCATGTAGGGGCATGTGAGGCCATCTGCGGAGTAGTATCACACTGAGTGGAACCCTGCTTTGGAAAATGGTGGAATGTACCCGATCCCTCACCAACCTGGAAAACCCGTGGGTTCTCAAACTGTCTAGCCTCCACCGCGGTGAATCTATGCCCCATCACCTCGATCTATCTCGACAGATCCTACACTGATTTGAGGAGCATGTCCACAAATCTCTTCCAGTCCTCATCTACCATTGGATCCTCCTGTTCTGTGTTCACCACAGGCTCCTCCTATTCTATGTCCACCACCCGTGCACAATCTCCCTCTCCGTAGGTGTTCTCCAACCTACGCTCAATATCTCTGTATTTCCTACCTCTATAACAGATGTAGGGATTCTCCCTCAGTTTCATAAACTGCTAGCTCCACAGGCTGAGCCAGATCTATGCTCTGATACCACTGTAATATCCCCTTTCAAGGATATCCCTCAAACACAAGCAAACTCCAACCAAAGAGCAAGAGATAAAAATAACAGTAGTGCAACATACAATAATGTATACATGGAATATAAGAAAATACTCAAGAAATGCAGAAATGTAGAGAGAAATGCTTAGCCATTTTATTATACTGAGTAATGGACAGAGTACAAGAGTTGATCAGGAAGATAGCACCTTGACTTGCATAAGGCAAGTGAAGAAATACACTTAGAATGGTAATGAAATGGCCTCTCTCTGAACTACATCCAAGCTACCGGAGAACTGTTGTGCTGCTACTACTACTGGAATCAAGTGAGGATTTGGGGCTATTCCCCTCCACAGAAAATGTTGAAACTCTGGAATCAACCTCTGCTCAATAAACCTAGAGAAACCAGAAAGCTTTTCTGAATAGCTGACCCCCAAAAATCACCCCCTTGGGAATCTACACTATCCCTCAAGGCTCTGTGCTGCCACTGAAGAGAATCCTCTAAAAATGTTGCCCAAGACTCTGCCAAAATCCTCCAATATGTAAGGGTTGATCCCTTGCTCAATCTCCAAGCTCAAATCCTCCACAAAACCCAACCCAGAACTCCTACCAGAAGGGACTGTGTCTTCCTCTCTTAAGACTGCGCAGTCATCCAGAAATGCTCAGTTCCTCCTCAACTCCAAAATCAATCCTCCTACAAAAGACTAATGAAACTACCTTGCCCGAGCAGGCACTCGAAGTCCCCCAGAGCTAAGGGTGAGATCTCCGAATGGAGACACTCGATGCACTAAACAGTGTTGCAGACAGGCTAAACAGCTAGCGTGCTCTAAGTCGAAGTGACTAGCTCAAATGAAACCTAATCCAATGCCAAAATGAGGAGGCTCCTCTCTCCTTTATAACGTTGGCCCCTCTCAAAACCCTAAGGCCCACCTTCTCCAACATAGCCTTCCTCTTGCCACGTGCTCCTTCCCATCTGTGCAGTCCCTCCAAGTGTCTACATGGGCCCCTCCTCTACGTGGTCCTTTGGCCCCCCTTGGCTTCTCTTTTAAGTTACAATGTTGTGCTACTAGGGAGTGACTTTATTCAAAAAGTGAGTTATGTCCCCCCTTTTCTCACCCTTTTATTCATAAATAACTATAGAAGGCAAAATTGAGCAAAATTGAATATTCCAATTAGCCATGGCTAATTAGGAATATTACATCTTTGCATTGATCAAGTCAACCTTGCTCAAAACGAACACCTGCTAGTCCATTACTTCATATTTCATCAAGATGCTTACTCATGTAACATTGGCTACCTTATTTTGTATGAATATGAAACCTTGTTCTTGTAGTCACCTTCTGAAATCATACTTTGGTCCTGTGATTTTCTCTAAAACCTCATACCTTTGGTTACCCATGAAAACTTCATACCAGTAATATTCTGAAATTCGAACAAGTGGTTTCTTGAAATTTTGGATATGTGGTTTACTCCTAAAATTTACATATTTGTGGTTTCCTCCTGAAATTTCAGACCTGTGGTTTCCTCCTGAAATTTCAGACCTGTGGTTTCGTCCTGAAATTTTGGACCTTTGGTTTCTTCTTGAAAAATTTGTTGTCCTAAATATGATTCGTGTTTGATATTGCATACTTCATTTTCTGCAATGCTCTTTTCTTCATTGCTCTGTAATCCTCTGAGTTGCTTAACTTATACTTAATTTGGTCAATTTCAATAGGCTATGTATAGTTGTTTCTGCCTATAGTTGAGGCCGAAATGAATAATTTGAGGAGCCAACTTGCAAGGGATTAATTTTGAGGCTGACTTGCAAGGAAACCAAGGCCAACTTGATGGAGGAGAGGTAGGACTTTAATTTGACACTCAAATGTTTTTCTATCGTGTTCCCAAGAAGGGTTTATTCATCAAACTTTGACTTCGAATTAATAGAAAAATACTATAAGCCTACAATGGAGACTTGACCTATGATCATTGACCCAAGCATGAAATCCATGCTTTAATAAGTCAATTTAATAATAATAATAATAATTTCTTTTTACAAATATATGACTCGAGTACAATTATGAATACTGACACTAGTTACATTCTTCAATACTTGGACTTATGGGAATACCATACATCGTTCAAAACCTCCACTAGGTTCACCCCCTTCCATATTGTGCATGAGATCGAAATAGTCCTACCTATAGAATGTGAGATCCCCATTTTGTGCACCATTATCAAATTTCTCCTAGACACCACTCCCCACGAGCAATGCCTTGTTCTATTGGAAAAAATCAATTACGATTGATGTGCTTCTCTCTAACATAATGAAGCCACTAAGAGACAATCCAAAGAAACATTTGATTACAACGTTAACCTTTGCACCTTTAACGAATGGAACTTAGTCCTTTATTACAATATCAGTAATGAAGCCTTGGGTCCGAGGAAGTTCAGAATATTATGGAAAGGGCCATACATTTTCAAACATTCCCTCCTTAAAGGGGCATATATCCTTTCTAAACTTGATGGAACATGTCTCAAAAACCCCATAAATTGGCTCTACCACAAAAAAAATTAATCCATGGTGATAATAATTATTGTTGTCCCTTACTATGTTTTTGTAAAATATTTTTAAAGTTGCTTATGTTGAAGAATGTAACTAGTGTTGCTCTTCATAATTGTACTTGATTCATAATGAAATGTATTTATCAAAAGAAAGAAAAAGAAATTTTATTATTACATAAATTAACTTATTAAAGCATACGTTTCATGCTTGGGTCAATTGTTTTTCGATCAAAGCCTCCATTGAAACCTTCTAGGGTTTATGCCAAGTGCCCTCGTCTGTGTCATATTGTAAAGAACCCTTCTTGGGATTTATTTGTCAAAGAAGAAATTTATTTTATTGTAAAATAGGTCAATTGGGCCTCCTCCACCAATTCGACCTCAAACTGGACAAGTTGACCTAAACTGGGTAGCGAAATCACCATATAAAGGCAACAACTCAGCCTCATTTATCACTCACTCTCAGCAAGTTCGATCTACAGTGGAAAAGAAAAAGTGAAAATTGCTAATGAAGAAGAGGAAAAGGATAGCGAAGAAGAAGGAGGTCTCTCACAAGCATAATAAGTCTAAATTATCTCTCTTTTTCTCACACATGTAAAGTTGTGAAGCTATTGGTGGGGTCAAAATTCTGCAGTTGTTGAGGAGGCTGAAATCTTGAAGCTGGGCCGAAATTCTGGTGAAGTTGGGCCAAAAGTTATGGGTGAATTTGTTGTAAAAGAAGAGACTATTGAAGATTGTTGTATCTCATTAGAAGGCTGAATTGGTGGAGTAGGAAGGTATGTTGATCTAGGGTCTTCGTCTATCCCATTTGAATTACTAAAGGAAGACTCCTTGACTGGGTTTTCCCCTATATAGGGGTTTTTCCCTAGTTGTGTGCCTACATCTGGTGTCCTTGATCTTTGTATTTTGGTTTTGGTAATTTCTTGATGAACTGAGATAAAGAAGAACATAATAAAGATAATAAAAACTCAAGGAAATCACAAGTAATTATCATCAAGAGAAAATATTTTTGCCTTTCCGATTTTATAACATCTTATGTGTTGATCACCTTAAGATCCTTTTCTTATCTTAAGTTTTTGTTCCTTAGCATATGGATCACCCACTAGCATACTTAATTGGTTTCTCTTATGGTGCTTCTTGATGGACTCAGTACCTATCCTCAATAGCCTAGGCCATTTATTCCCCCAATCATACCTTGCTCCACACACGTGAGTTTATTTCAGGCCAACCATCAACAATCAAGTTGAACATGATCCCATCATAGGCTTGTTAGTTAATGTCATCCACCTTGGAATTCAACACCTACATGTGATCCTTGACTCCCAACTTGTTTTCACCTAGTTAAAGCATGCCTTTTAAGTCAGTGATGCTCGCTTATTTTAAAAATACTTGCATGCCAAGTTGTTAGTACAAAGATTTGACAACATCATATTCTCCCATATACCACAAGGCCAAAACAACATTATCGATGGCATAGTAAATCATATCCTGGACTAGAAAGCACCACATTAATCACAAAAATCCACTAAGATACATGTAACATTAAAAGATAAATAAGCATCATAAAAACATCATAAAACAATCACATCACATGAGATATGCATATGGCACATAAAAACTGTATATATGTATATGTATATGTATATATGTATATATATATAATATATTTATATAATATATATATATATGTATGTATCATGGATTTTGTGTATAAATGTAGCTATCAACCATTGAAAATGGGAAGTAGCAAACATCCAAGGAGCATTCTCATAACTGGTGCTTCCCCTCATATAATGAAAATTTTACAAAAAATCCACTAAGGAAGAAACAAATTTGGGGAACCACCACACCTCCCTCCCCTACCAGTAAGGGTAAATTTCCCTACCTCTTGATATGGAGCCAAAATATGCATCAGTATCATTGTTTCCACTACCTCTCTCCTTAGAGTTGGTCACCAATCTCGATGTAGAATCACCACAGCATCCACTATGTCCTTTGATAGCATGGCCTTGGTAGCCTCTAAGATGCCTAAAAATATGGTCACCATATTTTGACAAAATTTCATGTCATGCTCCTCCAAGGTCACCACTCAGTCATGGACCCAATGGATCTCGACATCATGAGGATCCTCCTCCCCCTCCTCCTATATAGGGGTGATCCTTTCCCTTAAGTTAAAACAACCCAAATTCCATGGCCATTGGAGTCCCTCTATCCCCCCTTAGTTGGACGCATGTGACCAACTCGAATAGTGCACCACCCATGGTCACCTCCTCGAGTGTGATCTCATACAATAGGTACCTCACATCCTCTATGTCCCATATCTACAACCCCAAACCAAAATATGTATTAGAGTCATTATATTAATTGAAACATCTAAACAATAAAAATAAATATATATATAAAATAAAAACATGCATGTGCATCCCCATACCTCGCCTGAGGGAAACAAAATATTAGGGTCCCCTCTAAAGTCCATCCATGCACAGGGGAACTCCAAGATAATATGTGGCATAAAGAGCCATCACGGATGGATTCACTTAGTCTAGAACCATCCAATCCCACCTCCCCCCTTTTGGATCATGAGGTTAGCCCACCTCATGATATGTGACCATCTGGAATGGGTGACATCCATGTGAATTTGTAGTTGTAGAAGCACTTCCCACTCAAATAAGAAGCTACATAAGAGTATCCAATAGGTGAAATCATGCATTTATCCCTCTATGTCCTTTTTTAGTTGGGTGATTAAAATCTTGTGTATTAGGCACACGTAGTCACAAAAATTCTCCCCAACATCCACTCCAACACCCTTAGTTGGTGGCTTGTAACCTGGCAGGGGGAGGTACCACTAAATAGTCACACAACTAGGGAGAATACTCTCTAGACTCCTATATCTTGGATCACCCTAATTGGGATGACACATCCTTCCATTTTTGCAGTTATGTTGTGCTTACTCACCCACTCATTTAGAGTCTCTTGCGGTCTTAGAGGATCTATAGGGACCTCCTACCTTAGGGCTATAATATAGTTAGGAAGTAGTTTCCTACCTCTGTAGTAATCTCCAAGTCCTCCCTTTAGACCTCGAACACCCCCTATGGGTCCTCTAATGGATTATCATAAAGTAAATTAGCTCCTCCTATGATAAGATTAGGGGGCACTCAAATCATTTGAGTATCCCCCTAATCTTATCTCACATGGGGATTATCTCATACAACCACTCAGATATAAATGTAGTATCTCTCCCTCATGTGGAGAGCCATCATGTGTAGCCTACTAAAAACTAGTTATCCCCTTCAAACAAAACTCTCAATGGCTGAACTTGCATGATTGAATCACATATAGTCACATTGTTTACAAACTTGTATGTTGCAAAATTGCATGGAGGCCCATGCACTTGTATGTTGCATAGGCATGCGAGCATTATAGTTTTCATCCTTTCAGGCACACAACACATCGTCTACATGTATTCATGGTCCTCACAATGATTGTACCCCACCAACTTTGTAAACACCACAACTACCACCCCTTTAGGAGCATAACACACCACACACACATATCTCATATATTTTTGGTCCTCACCATGATTGTACCCACCCTCACCACATGGTTAGGTATGTAGTGATGACCTACACAATCACAACCATTTTCGTAACTACAAATTATCCCATGCATGATCCATGTAACTCCCATTGAGGTTCCCGCGCATATGTGGGTCCCCAAAGAGGAAAAATGGTCATACTACACCCTAACCATATGGAACTAATAATATACTACAAATAACACAAGGGTAAAAGTTTGAGGACTCATTTTTCTCTCTCGCGACTGAAAATGATACTCTAAAAGTGCCCAAAATTCACCACGATCACAATCAAGCTCTGCAGCTACCATGACACTAGCATCCAAATGAGGCAGCATGGTTTGCCCCACCCCCATTTTATATGCCTCATCATCAAAATTCCTCTCAACCATTTGGGATCCTACGAGCTCCATTTCCAAAACTGTTTGTACGCTTGGGATAATCACAATGCCCACTATGAGTTATCATCTTCCTTTAACCATGTTAATTCTTTTCCTTAAGGCCCATCATTGCTCTCAGGCTTCTACTCAAGTATTCCATTTTTTATCAATCTCTTGTTACAATATTTTCTTGGATTCTTTCATGTATCTATGGTTCTTTCACTTGGGGTTTTTCACTTGTGAATATGGGCTCAATTTTTCACTTGACGAGTTCCTTGCATGCAAGGAAACACACTCGTAGTTGAGGTATCATTTCCTTAAACTAGCATGATAAATTATCCCTCTAAGACACTTTCATAACTTGATTCAGTCTGCCTAAGTTCACTGGAGGGACCCTGCATCCTGAGCACATTTTTCATCACCCTCTTTTTGCATACAGTAAACATCTATGTTCGATTGATAATTATTCAACCCACATGGATTACACCACATAGTAGTACCCTTCACATTACCAACATACATGGAACATTACCTTACCTAGGAATCATGTGTTCTCATAACTCGATTCCATGCCTCATGCTTCACCCTTGTCTTATTACTAACCTGCCTTATTCCTGAGAAACTATAAAGTTTACTATCATTAATGCACGACCACATTTTTCACTTGGCCTCTCACGCCCAACATGTAGTAGATCATTTACATGATTGTCATGCATTCATTATCCCCGCACCTATTGGGTTGTGTTATATTCTTTCCATGACTAACCTACGTAGTGAACCGGGGGGTTAGAGGAGGTTTTTTTTTAAGAAGGGAAAAAAAAAAGGGGGGCGGAGCCCCCTTTGTTGCGCCGATTGCGCAGCAGGGGGGTCACAGGGGGGGCGGCAGCCCCCCTTGTCCGGGGGGTTTGAGGGGGGTGGGTAGCCCCTCTACGGGGTCCGGGGTAGTGCCCTAGGAAAAAAAAAATTGGACCCTATATTAGGTTGGGCGAACCTACCTATGGTTTTAGGTCCATGGTTTTGGACGCGATGGTTTTCGGTCCATGGTATTGGATGCTTCGGCATGTAAAATATGTATTGTAATATTGAAAGGAACATAATGAAAAATCAAGCTGGTAGTCCCAGTTTTGGGATCCAGTGGGAAATCTCTATGCATATGTGTTTTATGTGTTATGCTCTCGCATTGTTTATTTTCTTTGTTTTAGAATTCGTATGCAGGTAATTTCTGTACGGGGTTAAAACCTACAGCACCAAGACCAACCAATGGGTTCCCAACCCTTTGTAATTACTCACATGCACCCTCACATAGGATACCACACATTGGGGCACCCATGTCCATTTTTTTACATTCAAAAACCACCATTATATTTTTTTCGTAAGAATTATTTGGAAGTAATAAACTCACCATTCAGACTATTCTTCACATTCTACCCAACGGTAGTCCCAAGTAACCCTTGGTTGGAGAACTACATTTCCACCTTGTCTGCCCAATATTAGTGCTACATTGTGATCCTATGCTACCCTTAGCCATCACACTATATAACAGTTCAACCCCTCTTGTCAGTCAAAGAAATCACCTATCACTCCCTCGTACATGCTCTCGACTTCGGGAGCATGCCTATCTCACTTTGTTTTGACTTCCACAACTATTTTTCTCCAACCATGAGAATTCTACAGTAACCATTTGTTTTCTATTAAACTTGTCCACCATCACATCTACACCTCATCATGGCTTAGCATTTTAATTTGATTCAAGTGGATTTATTAGAGAACCTATTTCTCTAGAAAATCACGTCATCCTTTTGGTTGACTTAAAATCCCATTTTCTAGGAAGTAGTACCTTGGTCTACATTACCATATTTCAATGTGAACCTTGGATGAACCAATGGGAGTCATCATTTCCCATAGAGTTCATTGACCTCCCCAACATTTCACTTCAACATTATTTCATATTATATGTGTCGTTCTTTGCAATAGTTATAGTTTCACCTTTTGGTCAAAGAACCATGCACCAGGTTGACATCTCTCCATCAACAATCTCATCATCACTAGTCATGCCTGGTACATGGGAGCATGTATGTCAAGACCAATTTTTTTTACCAGGGTTCCCTTAAGGGAGAAGCAATAACCTACTTCAACATCAACAATCATGTTCATAGCATTTTTGGTAAGAAGTCCCTTCTTCTATATAAATATCACCATTATTGTAATAGTCAGGATCACAAGCATGGGACATGCCTACCTCATGTGTATACTGCATATATTAATTTCTTAAAAATAGATTATATGATTATCCTTCAAGACCCTTCCTCTATCTTGGACCAGGGTAGCTCTCTTTAGAAGAAGTAGGGGTCAAAGTTAAGCAAATAAAACATTATGTATTTCAACTACACATATGCTCCTAACCTCATACATCATGGGGCAATTGTTATCACTTAAAAATTGCACACTCAAATGCACCAATTAAGGGAAAAAACATATCAAATATATTCAAAATAAAAGATTCTCAAAAGTCAATAAATTAGGCACTCACAAACAAAGGATCATTTGTCACTAAACACACTTTAATTAATATACACGAACCCACTCTTTCAGGTTTGCATGAATCACCACATTTGTTTCTTCAATAGTCCCACATATCAGTAGGAAGTGACATTTGAAAGATCCACGAGGATTTGAAAGATCCAATTATGCCTTATTTATGTGTTTGAAGAGGTTCATTTTCACACATATGAGCCAACTTATCCTTCTTGAGGCTGACTTGGTCAAAGTCAAAAGTATGAATTGTCTCCATTATTTTCCAATGAAAATAACAACCGCAACTACCTAATTTTTCAAACCATACAACAAATGACCAATTTGATCTTCAGAAAACAACCACACTCTTACTCCATCCAAAATTAAATCAATTATAACCTCTAGTTATCAATCTGGGCAATGTACTAATGCATTAACAAAGTAATAAGATCTCTAATTCCTGGGTGATACTTTCTAGATATATGTCCTTAGCAGCAACAATGATAAACCTTTGTGCTCAAATATTTGATAAAAATGAGAAACCACACTTGGAAACACTACTCTAGCATAAATATACTATTAGGAACATAAACATGTCAGAAATACTCAATCATCAAGTGGATTTGTCATTGTAGAGTCTTTGTGACAACTCCTTGTAACAATTTATTTAGACAATTTTGATTTGGTAGTTTAGCCTTGCCCAAATCACAAACTTTCTAGAGGCATAGATACACAATTCAACATAGATGGATTATAGCTTAATGTATCATATTAGATTTCAATAGAAATAAGAATCCAACCAGCACAAGATGAATGCAAACCAGTTCTGCCTCGGATCTGCCTTAAACTCAACCAAATTTCACTCAAGAAAAGGCCACAAAACATGCCTAAATCTATGCCTTAGAAGGGCCAATATTGTTGGCTCAGTGTTGTGGCCTTCAGGTGGCTAGTACAACCCTATCACAAGTCACTTCTAATGGCTACCTCAGATGCAATTCAACCCCTCACTATGGTTTCCTCGGAGCTACTACGGCCCAAAAACAGACCTTGTATGCCTCTTGAATGCAGCCTCGGATCTCAAATAAATCTCAAATTTTTTTTCAAAAAAAGTATCCTCGTAAAGGTCCAAATTAACCCTCAGGCTAGGCTGAAATTAGCTTCAGAAAATTCCTTTTTCTTTCCTAACAACAATAAACAATCTTGGCCTTTGTTCCTGCAAAAGATAAGTAATTAATCCCAACAAAACTTGAAGAAACTCGACCTCCTTTTAGATTTATGTTCTTCCTAGGCCTCAAACGAATTTCAAAGAAAAAACTACACAACGTAAGCTAGTTGAATTTGATGAATTATAAGGACAAACGGGTACTCTATATATACACAAATAAATGGCATGATAAGGAGGGGGTTGACCTACCCAAGAAGCCCTTAAAGTAGGAGCCGACTTGATAATAAATATACTTTTATGGGTTGACACTAATTCTTCATTTGAGGTCAATTTCATAATGAATTTCTTCACATATGCTGAACCAACTAGGACAACTCAAGACCCATATAAATTATTCAAGATTTCCTTAAATATTAATGCCAAATATGACCAATCAAAAAGTTTTCTTTTATCATCAAAATGGGCACCATGACCACACCTTCGGGGCATCATATTCGAAAGAGCATATCTTCTCAACCATGAGAATTTATGTGGTGTGCCACCTATTGTTAGAAATTGCATGATGATCGCTATCATTTGAAGATGGTATTTCTTGCAAATTCATTGATTTTCCCATTCAAATTCCTCATCAAATGTTGGGAATCATGACCACACCATAAGGACTTATAAAATTTTGGGCTTCCTTCTCTTCCTTCCAAGGTTTCTTGTCCATTGGAGCTTCCAATAAATGCAATCTAAATGTATATTAAGAGCATTCAAAGACCAATTGTTGCATCAATAACAACAACATTCAAAAATTTGAGGGCCAAGAACTCATGTAATGTTTGATGATGGTTTTTATTCTCCATCAAAACTAATAAGATATATGAGACAAATAAAGGGAATGACACTCATTATTCTTGGGAATTTTGTTTGTAAATTTTAACATAGTAAATATGGAAGTCGCAAGTTCATTGTACGTTTTGTAAGCCATGAGAACATGAAGAATATTGAAATTATGAGATTGGATAAACTTGTGACTTGCACCATTAAAGATAGGGAAATTTATAAAAAATAAAATAAAAAATTAAAGGTATTAAAAATTAAAAATTGTTGTTCATTCTCAACCTCCATCCCAATATTGTTAAGGTGAAAGAGACATGTTGCACCAATCTATTGGTGTGATTCATAATGTATCACACCATGGAAAATGGGGCCTTACCACCCACAAATATCCTTATCATTAGTTGATTTCATGATCAACAAATGGGTATAGATTTGGGAAAAATATGCTAAAGCATTAACACTTTAAGATTTGGTTGGAAGGGACACCTAGGACACCTTTATTGGTGCAACTGCACCCTCGAGGAACATGCCTTTTCCAACCCACAAATATCATAATCATTTATCATGTTTAAAAAAAAAGGAAAGCACACACCATAGAACCGTATAAAACTTATCATAAATGGATGTTGGGCGCGGGATCCCCCAAGGGAATTTTTGGGGCTAAAAGCCCATATTTTGGTCAAATTTTGTAATCCAAATGTAAAGACTCCGCATTTTGTGGTCGCGGAGTGCATAGTTGTTAAAGAGTCATAGGGTTGTCTGCCCTTATTTTGAAAATGTAATGTCGGCTGTAGAAGATCTACCCATGGTCTGCGGACCATGGGATTGTATAAATAGAGCTAAGCTCTAAGTAGTTAGAGGCATTATGGAATCAATGAAGAAGATCGAACATGTATGGGAGATAGCTCTGAAGTAGAAATCTATGTTTTGGGTTGTAGCATAGGTATAGACTCTTCCGCTAAGTGTGTAGAGGCCTAGAAGTCTGCAGCTGAGTGCGCAGATCCCTGCAACTGAGTGCACGAACCCATGTGGCTGAGTGCGCAGGGCAGGTTGATTCTGTAATTGTCTGAAAGTATCAGAAAAGAAAAGTATTCTACAATTTTTACGTCTTTATTTCATATTTATGCATCTGGTTATGTTTGGGTATGAATTTCACTTATAATGCTTATATGATGTGTGAATATATGTAATTGTGTTGTTTAAGAGAACGCAAGTAAGAACATCTGTTTATGTGAAGATAACTAAGATCTATAATAAGACAAGTAAGATACTTAGCGTAGTTTGAGAAATATCATAGTTCGCTGCCCTAGCAGCGCGAAAGTATATCATCCCCAGGTTAGGGTTGTGCGAAAGTTGATTGTATCCTTTCGCAAAGGTACTGAAGGGTGGAACAGAGGGCTAAGAAACCTACACACAGGCAGATATAGTCAGGATAGACCAACATCACAACCATCTCAAGAGTGCAGAAACTTGGTTCCAGCATCCCCCCATACTGCTTCGAGTGAGACTTCAGTCCGCGCTCCGCGAGCTAATGTCGAAAGGGCCAGTAGTGTAAGGATTTGTTTGGTTAACTAACGTTGAACCTAGGTCAGGCCCCCACAAGCCAACAAATGGTTCCATTGCTGGGACCGAAATCTACATAGAGATGTGTGATGTCGTATCACTAGAATCCAACTAAGAAAGAAATCGAAGGTTGGTTAGACAAAAGGATTCATGAGTTCATGGCACAAGAAAACAGAAACCCGCAATTGTCAAATGAGCAGTGGTTGAACCGATACCTGTATATGGAGATCCATGAAATATTTTTCGTCTCCTTTCCTACTAAGCTATACGAGTGGATCGTGAAGCTAGCAGATATCCAAGGAAGGTGGAAACTTGACTATCCGATTGTGTGGACACCAGAGCTAGTGTGAAGGTTGGAAGCATCAGAGGGAAAAATCGTGCACGCTATTGATCATTGGCTCGATCACATCATAGGAGGATTTTTGACTGAATTCGCAGTTGACACCTCAGTCAGCTATAGCGAGGCAGAACGATGCTTTTTCAAAGGACCGCGAGGTAAGTACGTAAAATCTTTGAATACTTGGATTAAGATGTTGTTCTGCAAAAAACGGGTTATGTAGCTACCTTGATGTTTGGGACTACGCGAAGTAGAAAAAGTTATAGAAACGAAGGAAATAAGGGTCCAGAGTATAGCCCCTTGATTTCACCTCCGTGAGGGGATGAAGAAGGGATAGCGAAGATCTCTCCACAAAGTGCTATTTAGTTGATAAGACAAGGGTTTCCGGGAATACCACCTCTGCCCACACCACCTCTGTCTTCACCGCCATCACCTCCAACTTCACCAGTACCACCTCCACCACCACCACGATTCAGTATGGAAAACACAGTGAAGTTGCCTTTGTTCAAAGGTTTGGGAAATTAAGATCAAGACCAATTCTGGTTCGTTGTAAGGGTTGTATGGGAAGCTCAAGGTGTTACAAATGATCACATAAATAAGGCAACACTGGTTAGTGCTCTGCAAGATCGCATACTAACCTGGTATATTAAGTACTCTAGTGATAGCCTGAATGCTAGAGTAGAGGACATCCAAGCAGCACTGAATAGGGAATTTAGCAGGCCTAAATCTAAAGCGCAATCGATTGTGGGATTAGAAGAGATCATGATGCTACCAGGTGAGATGCCTTGGGAACTAGATTGGAGGCTAAAATGTACAATCGTGAAGCCAACATGAATTTGACAGATGGACAGCATCACGAGTGGTTTGCGGCTTCGCTACTACCACACTTAAGGAGTGCGTCGTCGCAGCAGAAGATAACAACTCAGGTAGAGACCTTGGAGAGTGCCATGAGACTACATGAGACCCTGATGCAAGATCCTAATCTAGCAGTTGAGCAGATCCACACGCAGCTAGAGAATCTGTGCCTTGAGATGCAAAGCTTAAAGAAAGATAGCAAGGTTTGGCCAAAGGTGCGCGAAGAGGTATGATGTTTGAAATGCAAGATTCAGGGTCATGACAAAGACCATTGCCCGGTCTTTACAAATTACATTGCAGGAGGAGAACCGATGCCTTTAAGGCTTGAAGCTCAAGCAGGACCTAGCGCGGCGCCTGCCTTATGATGTGTTATCTGTCAAGCAATCGGAAAACATGCCACAGATAACTACCACTTGTTACAAAAGTATGTGCAAACACCGCAACAATTGTTCTGCAACTTTTGTAGGTCAGTAGGACATGATGAGCATACTTGCAGGAGCTATGAATTGATGATGGATAGAACTCTTGCCTACAAGGTTCAGGCCAAAACATGGCCCCTTGACCAGAATAAGGGGATGACGCGGATAGGATTTCAGGGGCACGGATGAAGTTGAGGTGGAGGAGGACCTCATAGAGGTCACAGACAGTTGATTTTCTACAATTGTGGAGGGCCAGGACACTATGCCTATGATTGCATTAATCCAACGCGCCTGTCGTGCAAGTATTGCACATTTTTTTATCATGAAACAGAAGACTATCCTACGCTGATAACTAGGATACATGACAAAGGAGTGCTACCACCTCCCCCGACTCAGAACCTGTGGATGATGAGGTATGAACTGCACGAGGAAGATCCAAATGTAAATATAGTGCTCCAAAGTGGAATCACGACGGGGGATGACAAGGGGAAACAATTGGAAGACAATGCTTGGGTTCGCAAAGCCCTGGAAAAAGAAGTTGAGTTTGATTTGGAGCACACTCAGGAAGCATACATGGAAGCTAAGAAGAGCTTCGTTGAGGCCTCCACTTCCAGAAGCAAGGACAAACTGGAGTCGGAGATGGACCCCTCTATGCTCACAACTTTCCTGGAAACCTGTATGAAGTTACTGCGCGACAGTAAAGTTGTGAAAGGGTTACAAGAAATTATCAATAGATGTGTTGGGACCACGCCTGGTGAACTGCACGTAACCCACAAAATCGGAAAGCATAAGACAAGGATGGGGCGTGAAATGAGACTCACCACGAAGATCAGAGAATACGAAATGGATCAAGTCATTCTGGATTTGGGATCAGATACGAATGTTCTACCGAAACAGACATGGGAGCAAATGGGGAGACCTACACTGCAATGGTCTCCGATCTAGCTAAGAATGAAAAACCAACAGAAAATCATACTCATGGGGTAGCTGTAGGGAGTGACCGTGGATATTGAGGGAGCGAGCGCACTGGCATATTTTGAAGTTATAGAGATTGTTGATGACAGCAATCCCTACCCTATGGTCCTGGGAATTGACTGGGCCACTAATATGATCAGGATAATCAATCTGAAGAAGTGAAAGATGAGCTTTGAGAAGAAATCGTTGCGCGTAATAATACCTTTGGATCCTGCTAAAGGATCGCACTAAATAGAACTAGTCCGCGACTATGAGAGTGATGATGATCTAGACTGCATCTATAAGATAACAACGTGAGACTAAGATTGGGTTAATCCCACCGCAGATGGATGGATTATGTGGGATCATGAGAGTTCCTTCACTCTGGTCTCCGATGAAGAAATAGAACGATGGAAGAATCGGTTACATGAAGTAACTACGCTGAATTGCAGCATGATGACCCAGTCACTACGTTGTGTGTCGTCAGAGGTAAGAAATATGCCTACTTATGATGGACTAAATGAGGTAGGCACCTTCTTGGATCCATTTGAAAGGGAGGTGCCAGAAAAGAAACGCTTCCAGGCATTGGACTGGGCACTACGTGCTATGCCCGCAAGATGGTGGG
Source organism: Pinus taeda (assembly GCA_000404065.3). Lineage (NCBI taxonomy): Eukaryota > Viridiplantae > Streptophyta > Pinopsida > Pinales > Pinaceae > Pinus > Pinus taeda. The sequence continues at coordinate 81,332 of APFE031474347.1, forward strand.
GTATGCCCAAGGGGAGTTTAGATGATTGGCGCAAATATAGGAGGATGATGAGAGAACGATTTGGGAAGCCTAAGATGCAACTGACAGATAAGTACGATAGGCAGAATGATCTGCAGGTGCATCTGGACAAATGGACGTAGGCCTATGGAGAAAAGCCCCAACATAAGCAGGTGCACTTGTACTCCGCGCTAAAGTACCTGGTCAATAAGCCTGTGTTGGGGGGTAAATTTGCAAATGGCTTTTATTGTTCCAAGAGTATAATTTTGAAGTTGTTTTGAAGCCTGGACAATTGAACGCGGGACCAGACCACATGTCATGCATCAAAACAGAGGAAGAAACTGCTAATTTTGAGGAAGGATTACCTAACATGCAGCTCTTTGTTGTGCACGCCGCGGATGGGAATTTTGAGGATATAACACACTTCCTAACAATAGGAACTACGTCAAAAGGATATTCTATCCAGCAAAAGAAGGAATTAGCGGTGTGATATCTTTGTCATTGTTGGGCATATATACAATATGGGGAATGATGAGATACTACAAAGGTATGTACCTGAGTTTGAATGAAGCAGCATTCTTTGCAGTACCTGAGTTTGAATGAAGCAGCATCCTCACGGATGCTCATGGGGGCGCTGCGGGAGGACATTATGCAGGGAGAGAAACTGCGCAGAAGATTCTACACGCAGGGTTGTGGTGGCCAACCCTTCATCGGGATTCAAAAGCATATTGCAAGGCATGTGATGTATGTCAAAGAACAGGTAGGCCATCGCAAAGGGATGAAATGCCTTTGAATCCATAAATGACATTGCAACCCTTCGAAAAGTGGGCAATATATTTTATAGGACCCATTCAACCTCAAGGGAAGATAGGCGCGAGGTACATTATCACTGCGACAAAGTATTTGACTCGTTGGGCAGAAGCGCAGCCAGTGAAGGATTGCACGGGCGCTACAGCCGCGAAGTTTCTATTTGAACATGTACTCATGTGATTTGGATGTCCAAAGATCTTGATTAGTGATCGAGGTACGCACTTCCTGAATGAGACGATCATCGCACTAACAGAGGAATTTTAGGTGTATCACCAAAATAGCACACCTTATCACCCACAGGCTAACAGAACAGTGGAGGCATTCAACAAAGTGCTCGAAACCGTGCTGACCAAGGTATGCAATGCTCAGTGAAGTGATTGGGACCTACACATACCTGCAGAATTGTGGGCTTATTGTATGACATGCAAGAAGTTAATGGGACAGACACCCTTTAGGCTGGTCTATGGTGTGGAAGCCATAATGCCTATGGAATACAATATGCCTAGCTTGCGCGTAGCAACGCTCACAAGTATGATGGATTGCGGAGCCTTGGAAGAGAGGCTCATGCATTTGGAAGAGCTAGAAGAAGAGAAATTTTTGGCTGGATTTCACCAGCAGGTCCAAAAAAAGCATGAAAAAGCGTGGCATGACCGACATATTAAGCTGCGCACCTTTAAGCTAAATGACTTGGTGCTATTGCATAATAGTAAGTTTGATAAATTTCCAGGGAAATTCAGAATGCATTGGCTAGGGTCGTATGTTATTAAGGAGATTATCAACGGTGGTGTGATCCAGTTGGTTAAGTTGAATGGAGATCCCTTCCCCGAAAAGGTGAATGACAATCGATTGAAGCCATACACAGGTGGCCCGGCCATCTGAATATCTGATAGAAGCACAGTCTTAGTGCTCTAGGAAGCCGAAAGGAGGCATGGGACTATAAACTACATTTCCTGGTTCGAAGAGCTGCACAATGTTAGGACTATGCGAAGTAGCGAAGTGTCACAGCATCCACGACAGTGCGAAGAAAGCTGTGCTAGCACGCAGGTCTGCCTACAAGTGACCCTTAAAGTAACTATTCGCGATTTGATGGTCAATTTGAGGCCAAATGGAGTGAGCGGCAGGCATTTAGGGTGACCTTTATGGGTTATATTCTTAAAAATCTGCCACCAATCTAGCATTAATGGGCCGAATGTGGGGGGAATGGTCTAATTTGAATCCAAAAGGCCCTATAAATTACAAGTGGTTCTCTAGCGAAAAACACTTGGAATTTTGAAAATTCAGTTGTTGTGCTATCAGGTGTGTATGGACCTTTCGAACTTTAAGGCTTTGAGAGAAAGTTCAATGTTTAAAACATTGCCGAAGTAGACGCAAGACCTCCTAACTAGATGATGTCGACAACCAAGGAAGATTCGAAGGAAATTGCGGTAGTCAAAGCCCCAGAGAGTGCCAGAGTAATAATTGAGGTCCCTAAATCACCCAGAACACTGAGACCTAAGAAGGATAAGTAGGCTATGATGTCGGTGCAAGTCTCACCAAGAAACCCACAGAGGACCAAGCTCACCTTGCAGGAAAAGGGGAAGGCCATTAATCTAGAGGTCGATGAGGAGGAATCTGAAGAAATCCTGGTGGATGAGGAGGAAAAGGAAATGGAAGTTGAAACCCAAGGTGCAGACCCTATTACCCGGTTACCAGAATATGTTCCTTAATGCAAGGGTAAAGCCAAGGTTCCAAAGGACATAGATGAGAGCAAGAGCTCCCTGCAAACCTCGTTGCTCCTAGATGATATTGTTTTTGGGGGGCTACACTTAGGGAGACTTCCTGTACTGAAGTTTGAAGATTGGGACCTCGCGGATCATGAGAAATTCCCACATTTAGCGACTGAGCAGCTAATGCGTCGGTGGATTGAAGCGGCAACTAGAATGATTGAATTGGAGCCGCGCAAATGGCTCAAGGGTGTAGAGAAAGCCGGTTTGCTGAACCTGCTATGGGTGCCGCATTACCACCGCACCCCAGTGACCGTCTTCGTCATAAGGCAGCTGATCTGCTTGGTGCATGATGGGTGTTTTTGGCTGGAGGAGTCCATTCCCATCACAGACCACTTGATTCTTTGAATCACACGACTACCTTACTTAGGGGAGGATCCAGCCAATATATCAGAGGGAAAAAGTGGCAAGTTGGCCCTCATTGAAGTGATGAAGAAGAAGTTCAAGTTGGAGAAGAAGAAGCGACGATATGCCATCTCTAGTATTAACAACCTTGCAGTCAAGGTCGCAACACAAATACTAGTAGGGAAAGTGATGTGGAAGTACTGTGCAGATGAGGTTCCCAAGCCTGTGATTGCACTAGTGGCCCAATGTGTGAAAGGAGTCCAATTCAACTAGGCGAACTATATATGCAGTGAGTTCCTTTCGAACTTTTGCGAGGCACAGGAGCTGGGAAAAGCATTTCACTATGCATGGCTCCTATTGTCAATCATATTGGTGGCATGGGAGCTACCCGAAGACTACCAATTCCCTTCGGTCGCACCGAATCTTCCAGAGGCAGTGAAGTACGCTTCGTTGTGGGTGACCAAGGATGCGCAGCATATAAAAGAAAGCAAGATCTTTCGGGTCTTAATGGAGATTAATATCTGAATGGGGATCAATCGGAAACCGTGGTTGTCACCCATAGTATACGCTAGTTTACAGAGCTTTGCAGAGTTCAAAGCAGATTTCCACCATGTCTTTATCAAGGCGTGAAAGGACCCTACGAAGACATGGCATAACCTACCATACCTGGTGACTGATGATGTAATTTTTGCAGTCCTTGAGTCTTGACCGCCAAAGTGACGTGCCCCAGCAGGCTCCGCGGTGGAAACGGATAAGTCTGCCCCACAGCAAAAGAAGGAAGAAACAAAGCTTTGAATGGCACAGCTGGCGGAGAAGCACAGAAAGGAGGAAGTAGAGGTTAAGTCCCAGGCAGCACGCGATGCTGTGAAATTGGCAGAACAATAGAGGATAGGAGGGGAAGAGCATGAAGGATAGAAGTCACCTTCACCTGGAACTGAGGCAGAAAGAGAGACAGAACAAGGTGGCACGGACCCACAGATGACATCCACCCAACTAAATCATCTGCGACCACGAGAGAAAACAGTGCCACAAAAGAAAACCAAGGCATCAAAAACATCCTTCAACCCAATCACCCTCACTGAGGGGGATTTACATGATAGCGGAGAAACAGTGAGGGATGTCACTGCAGAGGCCCTCCAACAGTTTGAAGAGCAACAATAGTTGATATTGGGGGCTCTCCAAATAGAGCTGCAAAAGTTGCAGGTACGCACTCCACAGGCTAGCAAAGTGTCCACCAGCCTCGCGATCGACACTTCAGCTGCCGAGGAGATGTTGTGCACAAGGGTGACCAACACGATAGTGCTACCAGATGGGGCACTTACTACAAAGAAGGAAGCTGACATACTCACGGTTAGTAGTTTGAAAGGGGTCGGATTGAACATGGTCGCGCTCCCTTGGGAGACGCTCTACCTCTTGCAGTATGGAGTCACCGTGGAACTCAAGGCCTGGGAGAATCGCGCTCTACAGGTGATGAGTGAGCAGCACATCAACATCGAGTAGTTGGGCCTGCAGTGCAATGAGGCAGTGGAGCAAAACAAGCAGATTATGCCAGTAGTAGAGGAAGCATGTCTGATGGTCCCAGAGTTGGACATTCAGGCAGAAGAACCGGTGGAGGTGTGCGTCCGCAAGTTAGCCACAGGGGTGTGCAATAGTCGAGCGACGATGGCCAGGGTTCAGCTAGAGATGAACCTGCAGATTGCATAATTGCAGTTTCAAGCGTAGCCTTCAACCCCACCAAAAGTCAGGGACAACGTACCACTGCTGTTATAATAGAAATAACAGCGGCTGACAGTGCAGTAGCAGACTGCATGCCGCTTTTTGAACAACCATTCGAGGTCCTAACCAACCTACAGAAGGACCTGAATGTAGAGCACCTAGGGACAGAGGTGCGCAAGCTACAACAAAGGTATGACGAGGTAAAAGGGACTGCATAGACAGTTTCCCTTACGCAGAGGCTCGCACAGATGCAGGAGGCAAAGGCTCTCAAGGAACAGGTGGATGCTACTTGGCATAAAGAAGCAGTCTTAAAAGTGTGCCTACAGCCATGGATAGAAGAGGTTTACATGATCATAGCCTCCATTGAAGGAAATCTCATGAAACTGCAAGCATCTCAGCAGAAGATTCAGAGCAACAGTTCAGCAACAGTCACCAAACAACGAGTGGAAGAAGTCCAACAAGCAGCCGCTCAGTGCGTTGTCGATGTTGTGGTGATCCAAATGGAGCTGGGAGGTCTTCGCACTAAGATCTCCACACCTGCAGAGTGACTCAAGGGTGAGTCACAATGTTTGTGTTGGGGGCCTGTTGGGTGCGGGATCCCCTAAGGGAATTTTTGGGGATAAAAGCCCATATTTTGGTCAAATTTTGTAATCCAAATGTAAATATTCTGAATTGTGTGGTTGCAGAGCACGTAGTTGCTAAAGAGTCATAGGGTTGTTCGCCCTTATTTTGAAAATGTAATGTCGATTGTAGAAGATCTACCCATGGTCTGCAGACCATGGGATTATATAAATAGAGCTAAGCTCTAAATAGTTAGAGGCATTATGGAATCAATTAAGAAGATTGAACATGTATGAGAGATAGCTCTGAAGTAGAAATCTAATTTTTGGGTCGTAGCGTAGGTAAAGGCTTTGCAGCTGAGTGCGCAGAGGCCTAGAAGTCTGCAGCTGAGTGTGCGGATCCCTACATCTGAGTGCGTAGGGCGGGTCGAGTCTGTAATTATCTGAAAGTATCAATAAAGAGAAGTATTCTACAATTTATGCGTCTTTATTTCCTGTTTATGCATCTGGTTATGTTTGGGTATGAATTTCACTTATAATGCTTATATGATGTGCAAATGTATGTAATTGTGTTGGTTAAGAGAACGCAAGTAAGAACATCTGTTTACGCAAAGCTAACTAAGATCTATAATAATACAAGTAATATACTTACCGTAGTTTGGGAAATATCATAGTTCATTGCCCTAGCAGCGTGAAAGTATATCAACCCTAGGTTAGGGCTGCGCGAAAGCCGATTGTATCCTTTCGCGAAGGTATTGAAGGGTGGAACAAAGGGTTAAGAAACCTGCATGTAGGCAGGTATAGTCAGGATAAAATGACATCACAACCATCTCAAGGGTGCAAAAACTTGGTTCCAGCATCCCCCCATACTTCTTCGGGTGAGACTTCAATCAGCACTTCGAGGCTGATGCCGAAAGGGCCAGTAGTGTAGGGATTTGTTTGGCTAATTAATGATGAACCTGGGCCAGGCCCCCACAAGCCAACAATGGATTGCCTCACCATCCAACCATGTGGAGACAACCACAAGAAAAATAAATCAAATTGACAAGAAACAAAAAAGAAAAAGAAAAGTGACTTGGGGGACTCATGCAAAGGACTTTTGGGATTTGACGTAGGTAGCACATATGATGCACATATTATTCACATATGGTTAATGAGGTTTTCTGCATGGATTTAATCCACAAAGATAAATGTATACAAAGAAACTTCATGTTAGCCCATGTGCAAGTGGAGTGCAGGAAAAGGTTTGAGTTGGCATGGTAAGTATAAGTAAGAACGTGTGGGTTCCATGTTGAAGTAAAATATATATATATATATATATATATATATATATATATATATATATATATATATATATATATATATATATATATATATATATATATATATATATATAAGAATTTCTAGGAGTTGCAAGTTCTCAATTCAAGTTCAAATTTCAGCATGAGTATAGTCATTGAAACATTGTTTTGGAGGAGAACAAATTATCTAGTCTATGAAAAGGCACCTACGAGTTTCCAAGAGAATAAGAACACAAAATGTTTTTTAAGGATTCAAATATTATGCCTACATATAGTATTATAAGCGACTATTTTGGTTTGAAAAATCATACATATGGAATGCAGGTGGATATCCAATAAAACAAATGTAATTTACTATTGAAACTAGTAAGTTTTTCAAAAATCTCATCCATTTAATCATATATATGTAAAAAACAAGCAATTTTTAATCAAACGGGGGAATATTTTTTTTAGAATATTTCCAAAAAATAGCCAATTGGTGAAATTTTGCCCCTAAAAATGTATTGGAAGATATGGGCTCATCTTTGTAAAATGTAATTTTGGCTACTCTGAAACATTAGTAGAACATGGCACCACATTGTATTGATGAGATAATTATCAATGTTAATGAACCTAAAGTAAATTAAACTTGGGAAAAGAGATCTATAATGATTTATGAACATATCAAATGAGGGAGGATTGAGGAAGACTATATATATTCATAATGTTGTTTTCATAGTGGGAGGAAACATCATTGGTTAGGTAAAAGGTTTCCTATTAACTAAATATTTTAATGTCCAATCAAGGTGATGGGCCTCCCAATTAGGTAAAACATAAGGCCCTTCTAACCTTTCCTAGGCACATAAAGACTATACTAGACCTTCCCTTTTGCACTTTGTATTGTTTTCTTAGCTTAAATGTGTTCTTAGGAAGGTTAAAGAGATTTATCTTGCTTTATGTTACTAATGTGATTATGATGCAATATAATAAGAAGATTTAGCACAAAACATTAAGATATACAATAAGGGAGATTCATGGGGCCTGTTCCCTACTACAGGAAAATCAAACTTAGCTGGCTTGGAGCACTAAATACTCCTTCATGTAGTTGTGAGGTCACTCAGGGAGCATTGTCCTATTTTTTAGGATTTTTGGAAGGAAAGAAATCCTTATTTCAAGGAGTATACCCATCATTAATTTTGTGTAAATAGATTACCTGATTATCCCATTAGAAATCTAGTCAAAGTAGTGGAAGCAACATAAGCATGGTAGTAGAGAGCTATAGAAGTTTTATTTATGCAACTTTTTATGTACAAGCAATTTTGTAATTAATGAAATACATATTTGGTTCTTATATTTTTTCTCCCTAATGGATCTGAGCCTCCTTGGGTTAGGGCCCACTCTAGGTGCTCAAGACCCATTCTGTATCACTATTTTTCATGCACTTTTCCATTTCTGAAATTTATTTCTAAGTATTGTTTTTATGTAGGGTTAATTATCTTGATTGCAGTCTTTTCTTACACAGTACTTGAGCCCTATATGGTATCTTTTGAAGTAATTATATTTTTTATTTAGAACGTCATTTAATGCATATTATTTCACTTTAAATTTTGATATGTATTTGTTGTCCATCATTGCTTTTTTGTTGCGATTACACAATCCCCTACTTTTGTAGAGCTACAGGAGGCTCTACAGCCACCCATTTTATATATAAATACTTATACCATTGAAATTATGATGTAGACATGAGTTATTTATAATTTCTTAGCCTTCATTATCCTCACTTTTCTTTCAAACTGTGTCCTTAGCACATTTCAATGCTCATCAGATTGTCTCCTATAGCAAAACAAGGACTCTTGTTGCAATTTGCAATTTGCTTATTAAACTCATCCAAACTTGCATCCAAATCATTTTCCACCTTCCTTAATGTGTTACAACATCCATGGAACCCTGAAGATGGAATTTAGAAGTAAAGAGACCAAGTATATTCCTTGACCTAGTTCATTGCATAAATTGTATTTTTCGTGCAGAATTAGGGTTTTCTATTTACAAGCTTTATTTCATTTGTGAGTTTTCTTTCATTACACAATATAATATACATGATTTCATTTCATATTAGTTAAGTTGTTTTTCCTTCTTTAATTATAGTTAGTATAGGTTTGCTTATTTTCTTTCATTTCCTACAATTCTCAATTTTTTCCTTTAGCATAAAATAGTTAGAATGGTCTCTAAGTGACTAAATCTTATCTCAGTGTTTTCACCCTTATAAAAGTCAACAAGAGAAAATGATAATACATATTGAATATATAGTGTCAACCTCTCTTAAGTTTGTACGAACTCTAGGTTGTCAATTAAATATGAGACCATTGATATTTTCAGCATTATTGTTGCAATACTAAGGGCCGTCAATTTTTGGCATCGTTGTTGGGGAGGTGTCAAAGTATGTATTGTCTTCTTCCCGAGTGTTGGGAAATATATAGGGCAGTAGTTAGGATTATTTATCTATCTATGATAATTGCTTGTGATATATTTTTACCTTTTCTTACTTATTAGCTTCTTCTCTTATTATTATGTTTGTTATTATCATCAAACAACTATAAAAACAAGAAGAAAAATAATACACAAGAACATAGGATATAGGTTGAAATCCAGGGCCAAAACCTCTCCACTTGAGAGGAAAACTCGTAAATCTCCTTTCTTCTTATAGATTCTTCAATTGACAAATTCCAAGACCTTTAGACCAAGACCAATACCCTTCCAAGGCTAAGTCTGACCTCTCCAGATGATGTGATTCATTTTTTCTAGTCAATACTAATAAAATCTCTTCCAGTAACACAACTTCAACCCCCAACTTCAAAATTTTGGCCTCTACTATAGGTCTTAAATTCCCCCCCCCCCCTGCAACTGTTACTGCATCCACATGTGGGAGCGAAATTTAGCCTTCCAATGCCTCTGAGAACCTTCACTTGCCTTTCTTCCTTGTCTAGGGCTAGTAGATGACCTATTGGGCCCTTCTTCCAAAACCTTTGTTCCTCTTCCTGTAGATAGAGAATTTTGACCTTGAAGTAGTAAACCCTAGCCTTCCTTCTTCACATATGTGAGAGAGAATTATCCAAGAAAACTTCTTTTCTTTGTCATCCTTCTTCTTTGTTAGCCTTATTGTGCTTCTCCTTTGCTTATACGAGTGAGGAGTGAATTGTGTCCCAAGGAGGTTGAGTTCCTTCCTTTATATATGCTTCTTAAGGTGGACATGGCTCCTCAAAATAGGTTGACTTCTTCGCTGCCAAGATGAATTGGTATTGAAGGGTATTTTCACAATTTTAAATACAAAAACAATTATTTTTACAAATTACAATATTCCCGAAGGGGTCTTAAACTTATGACAATGACGCTTTTGAATTCCTGACCTAGGACAAAACCTAGAAGCACTCAATGGGTGCTTGACCTCTAAAATAAAATATCTTGAACGTGAAACCTGTGCTCCAAAAATAGAATAATAATTTTTCTTTCATTTTACGAAATGCAAGAATAAAAATTACATGTCATATTTAAGAAGACCAAACCTAGTTACACATTTTTCAACACTCCCTCTTAACTAGGGAGGTATTCATAAATGGTACATGGACATTCTAAATCTAAAGAGATCTTATAAGAAGAGTTAGAATTGTAACCCATCTATTTAGCATCATATCAACCAGCATTGTCACATAGAAAGGCCTTGACTAACATCTCTATCTCTCCACAATATCATAGCACATTGTTGGCGAGACCAATGATTTATAGACACCTTCATCATTGTCTCTCGAGGTACATACCCTACCTGGGTGTTCACAAGGTATGACCTTCCAGGACTATTCTTATCTTAGATTCCCAATCCTCAAAGAATATCGCTCCTCTGCGACTACTCTTATCTTGGATTCCCTACCTCATCCTCAAAGAGTATCAGATGCCAGATTCTTACCCAATCCTCCGTTCTTTCTTCCCAAGTGAAGACAAGAATGATGTGTCTATTTGTCCCTACCAACTAGGGAGGATATATCAACTACTCCACTCTTGTCTCTCGAAATACAGAAGCTTCTTATTAGGAAGATATTTTGTCAAGATGTCAACTACCTGTTAATCAATGGAGATATAATGTACCTGCAACATACCATACTGCACCAACTTTTGAATGTAATGATACTTGTTTATATGCTTTGTATTTCCATGAAACATTGGGTATTCAAACAACCTTATATGGTTGGTTTTATCACAATGTATCATTGTAGGGGTTTATTGGTCCTTTAAACAAGTCAGACAAAAACTTCCTCAACCAGACAACTTCTTTCCTTACTTCACAGGTTGCAATGTATTTAGCCTTAGCACTACTAAAAGCAATCAATTCTTGTTTTCGGCTCATCCATGAGACCATGGAGGATCCCAACTAAATTATCCTCTTGTAGTGCTTCTTCCATCCTTCTCACTACCTCCCCAATCAGAATTTGTATATCAAATCAAGTGGACATCATTCCTCCTATCTTATTTCAATAAATAGTGGATTGTTCCTTGCAGATATCTCAGAATGTGCTTAGTTGATATCCAATGATCATGCTTTGGATCCACTTAACTGAGAACATTCATTGAAAAATATATGTTTGGTCAATTATTCACCAAGTACGTTAGTGAGCCAATCAAGTATCTATACCTGGTCACATCCATTGGGCTTAATTAATAACTCCTTAGCCTTTTTAAGTTTGTGATCATGGGGGTTTTCATAGGTTTGCAATGCATCATGTCAAACCTCTTCAGCATCTCGATCACATACTTTCCTTGACCTAGATAAATCTCATCAGGTCCCTACCAAATTTCTAGTCCCAAATTGTAGTGCATTAGCCCGAGGTTTTCATATCATATTATGTTACTAGTTGCTTCTTGCATTCTTGGATTTGACCTTCCACGCCTGTCAAGAGAATATCATACACATATAGAAGAATGATAACAAGTTCATTCTTCACAACCTTGATATAGAGATTCAGATCAACAGAACTCTTTGTGAAGCCCAATCTTTCTATATATTCATCCATCCTAGCATACCATGCCCTTGGTACTTGCTTAAGGCCATAAAATGCCTTCTTCAACCTGCAAACATAAGCCTCTTTATATTTAACTTCAAATCCCAAAGATTTCTCTATATATACTTCTTCATCAATGGTTCCATTTAGAAATGTAGTCTTGACATCCATTTGGTGAACTTTCCATCCCATCAATGCTACCAAAGAGACCAACAAACATATAGATGTATACCTTGTTTTAGGTGAAAATGTCTCTTCATAGTCAATGCCTTCTTTTTTAGAGAAGCCCATAGCAACAAATCTTTCCTTATATTTATCAATACTTCCATTTGTTGCATGTTTAATATTGTAGAGCCATTTGGAAGTTACTGCAAATTTGTCTTCAAGCCTAGGCATGATCTCCCAAACTCCATTTTTCATTATTGATTGATACTCTTCATTCATGGAATCCTTCCATTCTTGGTGTGTGACAACTTCTTCAAATATGGATTGCTTTGCTTCTATCAGATTCTTCATTTAGGATATATATCTAGAATATCTTTTGGTCTTATTAATTTCCCTAAATGTGCCTTTGACTTCTCCATGAGCTTATGCATCTAGTAGAGTAGACTTCAATCAATTATTTCTCTTTCTAGTTTTGGGGATGACCACCGATTACACTGGTTCATTGGAACCTTCATCTTCATGATTTGATTCTTCTTCCTCCCTTGTACCTTCCTCTTCAAATATAGGAATTTCTTCATCATAAGAGTCCATTGGGAGTTCCTTTGATTTATTGAATGGAATAGTTTCATCAAATATCACATCTCGACTAACTTCTATTCAGTGTCCTTTTATGTAGATCTTATATTCCTTTGAAGTATTACTGTAGCCAACAAATGATCCTTTCATGCTTGAAGGATCCAATTTATTTCTCTTGTCTTTTGGTATATGAATATAGATAGGACAACCAAAAATTCAGAGATGGTCCACACTTGGATTCTTCCCAGTGAATGCTTCTTTGGGAGTCATGTTAACTAGTGACTTGTGGGGACTTTGATTTTGTATATATACAATTGTCTTAGTAGCTTCACCCCACTGAAATTTTGGCAAGTCTTGATCATGTAATATGGGTTTTACACTTTTTGCAATGGATCGATTCTTTCATTCTGAAACTCCATTTTGTTTAGGATTATATGGACTATCAACTCCTTCTTAATCCCATAATCCTTACATAGGGTTATAATTTTCTTGGATGTGTATTCTCCTCCATTATAAGACCTTAAAATCTCAATTCTCCTTTCTGTAAGGCTCTCTACTTCAGCTTTGAATTCTTGAAAGATAAATACTTCAACCTTGGATTTCATTAAATAAACCCAAGTTTTCCTTGAATAGTCATCAATGAATGTTACATAATATAGATGACCTCCAAGAGACTTTGGATTCATAGGACCACAGACACCGAAGTTAATCAGATCCAGAATTTCTTTTGACCTTGAAGCAGTGCTTGTAAGTGGTATTTTGGTGTTTTAACCTATTTCACATCCCTTTCACACTCCTTCATAATCTTCTTTTAGTTCGGGGATCCCATTCAATATTTAATTTAGGGTTGGTATTATTTTGTAGTGAATATGACCAAATCTTCTATGCCAATTCACATGGACTCACTTCAATGTGAACCAAAGCTTGAGTGAGGGGATTTAAACAAAAAAAAATAAGTCTTATGTCATGAATCCCAATCATCCTTTCATCTTCTGTGCTTTATTTTTTACTCCATACTACAACCTTTCCATCTATGAAAGAAATTATATCTCCCTTATCTTCTAGACATGAAATAGAAAGAAGATTCTTATGAAAACCTAGAAAAAATGGGATATTGTTGAGACAGATATTCCTCCATTTTCCAACTCTAGTGAGGTAGATCTAATTCATCTTTCAGGGCATCTCTTGTTTTCAAAAAGCTCAAAGGAGTAAGAGGACTTTCCTCTTGACAATGTTTTTAGTTGGTTGTGTTTCCTAGTCATATGTCTTGATGCTCCATTGTCGATTACCCAAATATTCCCATATTGAAATTTAGCAATGAGTGCTACGAATAGTCCTTTATCCTTTGTAGATGCCTTGGTCACTTCCTTCTTAAGAGAAAATAAGAGATATCATACTTCTTTGATTTCCTTCTTGATATGAATTACCACCACTTTACACTTCTTTAGGAGCTTCTTCAATGTAGAAGAGATCTTCGTTATGCCCTTAGCCAACCTTAGCTCTAATACCATGTTGAGAAATCTATAGGGCAGTAGTTAGGATGATTTCTCTATTTATTATAACTTCTTGTGATATATTTTTAATTTTTCTTACTTATTAGCTTCTTCTCTTATTATTATGTTCGTTCTTATCATCAAACAACTATGAAAAAAAGAATAACAATAGCACACAAGAACATAGGATATAAGCTGCAAGTTAGGGCTAAAACCTCTACACTTGAGAGGCAAACCCATAAATTTCCTCTCTTCTTATAGATTCTTGTTAGGACCTTCATTGAATTTTGAAAGGTTTTGACCAGTTTTCACTGACTGAAGGGCGGGAAAGAAATAGATGGCAGCAACAGTTGGGTGGCAGAATGAACAGTTGTGGAGGAGTGGTGGCAAGGTGGTAGCGGAAAGCAAAGGCAGCTGAGGAGGAAGGAAAGGTGCAGAAGCAACAAAGGGGGATAACAGTTGAGCAAGAACTGGCAGTCTAGGTAGCAAAGAAGGATATAAAGGGGAATACTAGAGAGGAAAAAGGTTGTTGTTGGACTAGCTAGTAGAAGAAGGAGTCAGTTGAAGCCGAGAGCAGGCGAAGGGATACACAGTTGCGAAGGCTGAATGATAGAGTGCTGGGATCTGAGGGGCTTAGTTGTGGAATCAATCCGAACCCGCGGGACTGAGCCGGGTACTTTATGTAATGTTTATGGCGAATGTCGGATCATGTTGTAATCTTTCATGTTAAGTTTAATATAATACATAGCCGAATTTGGTTACGACTTCTGATATATTTGGGCCTCGTGCTTAGTGTTCTATTAAAATTTTGAATGACTTATCACTTGCATGTAGACGTTAATTCATAGATTGTCTCAAGTATGTTTCTATCTTTGTTTACGTATAATGGATATATATGTATGTGATCAAATTCACCTGATTGATACTCCCTCGACCCCATGTCGAACCCATCCCCCTTTTGGTCGCAGCGTGCCTCGGGTGAGACTCCTTACCCTTTGGGGTAAGGTGAAAATGTCGATGTTGTCCTAGACTACAACGGACCACTGTTGGCCTCCTGTGCCCAAACCTAGGGTCTTCCCCCTAATGACTCTTTCGAGCCAACAAATGGTTCCATTGTTGAGACACGAAGTTGCGAGGACTGGTTCAGACTATGGTGTCAAGGATATTTAAAAGAGAAATCAAAGATTGGTGGAATTATAAAGTAGATCAATTTGTGGCAGAGAAAGTTTCCCGTAGGAATTAACTGATCGGCAAGGTAAGTGAAGGGATTTTATACACCGATGGCATCAATGACCAGTATGAAATTTTCTGGTGCGAGTTCCCTAAGGACCTATACAATTGGTTGAGGGAGTTGAAGAGACAGAGTCAGTCAGTTGGATTAGCAATGGTTCTCTACAGTTGGACTTCGTCCGATATCGCATTGCTACAACAGCTGGATAATGATCGGACTAGAGTAGTCGATTTCTGGGTGAAGACTATGGTGGAAAGGTACGTAGTCTAGTTT
The DNA here is from genome assembly GCA_000404065.3 of Pinus taeda. Classification (NCBI taxonomy): domain Eukaryota; kingdom Viridiplantae; phylum Streptophyta; class Pinopsida; order Pinales; family Pinaceae; genus Pinus; species Pinus taeda. The sequence continues at coordinate 96,589 of APFE031474347.1, forward strand.
GTCGTGGATAGCTACCAGTCTTTCTGATGTAACCTTAAGGCTGCTACCCCTCACATTTACCCACAGTATTACAAACATGCATAAACACAATTGTCCCAGGTAATTAACTCTCAAAGGACTCAAATCTTCATAATATCAATGGTTAAGTGCCTTTTATCACCAGTTCCTTTATTAGAACCCAATCACCCCACCTAAACCTCCTATCAGGAGTCAAATCAATACTCAAGCCCTCATCTACCCTTTTATCAAATCATTCCACACTCTCTTCCTTATCGGAACTCTAAAACCCTTCATTACCTTTATTATCCCTTATACCACACATATGCAGCCATTCCCTCTTTAAAACATTGGCTAACATATATTTGTCACATAAAATGCTCTATCGGTGCTACTTTCTGTTATAATCCTTTTACAAAGGAAATAACTACAAAACACACCTTATTCCACTTTTCGTATGACCTCTGCATAGATACCGAGGTCGTACCTTCCTCGCAATCGATTATTGGGACTTTCCACGGACCATATCTCATATATGCCTTTAGCACACCTTCTCTTCTGATACGTGACTATCAAAACGTTAAAATATAACTTTAGAGCCATATAGAAATACACAGAAATCCCGCTTCAGAGATGGTTAGTGGATTTCAAATGTTATATATTTGCCACTATAGATCCATCAGGTCTGTCCATCCGTTATACCATTCCTCCGCACTCTGATAAGCCCAAACTCCAATTGTCGATTTATCGCTATCGGCAATATCGCACTATCGGCCCATCGGGTATTGCCTTTCCTCTATTCCCCAGCTCCTACTTCCTCTGATTGCGATTGCCAATGAAATCAGGGTCATCGATCCCGATTCCAATCTGACGGTCCTCGCTTAAACAGTTGTCGGTGATCACAAGGGTATAAGAGCTAATTCTGATGTCACACTTTTGCCGATGCAATGTATCAATGCTCGGTGCTCCAATTTGATCTAAACCGTTGATCTATGAGATCCAACAGTCACTGAGCGCTCCTGTCCTCTATGCCTTCTTGACTTAACTTCGCTTGTTTTTTTATGTTTTTCTATGTTAAAACACAGTTCTTCTACCAAACTTTGCCTATACAAATACGATAGCTCTATAATCCATACGCTCATTCATCAATGGACCACCATCGATCCTACAGTGATCGATGGTCGATTAATATGTCTGCCATTGGGATTTTAGCTATCTATGCATACGTATATGATAGAACACAAAAATGCATCAATTACATAGTTCCACACTGAAAATCAATTCTATTTATACAAACATAAATACAAAACTACATTTTGAGGCTCTCTCCCTTCTCTGGTTTAATTCTTCTAATTAATGGCCTCTTTCTCCTATGTTGATCGTAGGCTTACAATACTCTTAATCTTCTCCTCTCTTTCTTGCATCCCCTTTCAGAAAATAAAGGAAATTACATATATTTCATACCTAACAGTTTCCTTCCACAAATGAAGGAATAGACTATACATTTAGAAATCAAATCCTATACTAATCTGAACAAACTAAACTACCTAGCTTGATCTCCATGCAAGGAGGATCACTTTGCCAGTTGTTCCCAATTCAATTCAAAATTAGGCAATAATAATTACTTACATTTATTTTGAAATTAATACAAATTAAGCAAACAAGTCTTCCTCCAAACTTGCATTAGCCACAACATGTGACCACTTCCATCACATTGCTGGCTAGGCCTAGATGCTCCTGCATCAGACTTCCAAGGTTAAAAATAATCATGATCTCCTGATCATGTGCTTCTAATATGTTTCCTCCTGGATCCAATACTTTTTTGGTATTCTGTCCTCAGTTACTGCTATTGTTTGTTTTTCTCTCGGTCTCCATACTTTATGTTGCATTTCCCCATTAGATATGCTCTCATTGTCTATTGTTTTCCTTTTCATATATCTTACTGTTGTTTACTCATCATTATAGTTTATGATAGGCTTCCACATCTTAATTTGCAATTTTCCATTTCCTTCACCTATACCATTCTTTCCAGCCAATCTTCCTTTCTTCTTTTGTCCTTTATTTGTTTTATTCGAATGCTACTGTATGAGTCTCCACAACTCATCCAATTCTTTGTCCACTTCACTTCTCATATGTTGAATATTATTCTCTTGCAACTGATTGTGTTCTTGAATAACAATATCATAATCCCTGTGCCAATAATTTTCCCTATACATTTCTGAAATGTACAAATGCCTTCTCCATTGATCTTCTACAATAATTCCAATTCCTTCTTCAGGTTTCTCATTCATGACTTTACTACTTCTTACTTCAAATTCCAATATACCTGCAATTCTACAAATTTCTTGAAAATTCAGAATTTTTCTTGCTTGATTAGGTACTTGGAATATTTCTTCTTCCAGTAACTTCATTTCTGTGCTCTTAAGGATTATGACATTATATTTGTCTGCATCTGAAATGTCACCTTCAGCCTCTTCTTCATCAATAACTTTTTGTGGTACAATAGTAATCTTGTTACTATCATCTCTTGAACTCATTTCTAGTTCAACAATTCCATACTGCAAATTCAACATCAGTCCATCTTTCTGATACATTCTAATCTCACCCTTCCTTACTTTGATTTGATCTTCATAATCAACTCCTTGTTTCAAATTGACTTCACATTGCCTTGTTCCTGCATATAAATCTTCACCAAAATCAATAAATTCATTAAACACACATTCTTTACCCTTTTTCTTCATTATGCCAACATTTTTGACAACTTCTTTTCCATATTTGTCATGCATGACAACTTCATTCTCATTCAGTTCTGGTTGTACAATTTGATCACTTATTCTTTGGCTTTCTTCAAGGTCAATGATCTTCAATAACTGTTTATCATCTATAAAGTTTTCTATATCAACTTTTAGTAGTTTTTCTCCTCTGGCTTCAGCCTTCAGTAGTTTTCTAATACCTGCATAATTCACTACAACTATGTTCAACAACTACTCTTTCCTCTGCATCACAAGATTATGTGAATATACTTCCTCTAACTTATGAAACACCATATCTTTTCTTTTCCTTTCCCTTATTACAACATTAAACAATTGCCTTACTTCATTGTATCCTACATTTACACACAAAATATTAGTTTCAAAACTATGAGACATCAAGGTCTCCTCAAATAATTTCATCATCAACTCTTCCATTGACTTCCACTTCCTAAATACATCATAAGATTCTCCATTTTCTTTGTATCAGCTTTATCATTTTTCCTGAGAAAACTCTTTGTTCCATATTCGTATGAATAGATCTCTTCCTTTCCAAACATTCCTTTGATCTCAATAATTCCTTTGCCATCCTCCTTTTGAATTATCCTTTGGATGTCACCTGATTGGACATCTCCTTTCACTTGAAAGTAACTTTTCTTTTTATTCTTCATATGACTGTGGGTAGTCATCTCTTCAGTTGTTGATATAACAGTTCCAATAACTGCTTGTCTTTCCTTAAGTCTACATGACCTGCAAACACATAACAACTTTTAGTTTTCAAAATAAAATACCTTTCTTCTTCTTTTGATGTTTCAAGCACCAATCCTCCATCATAGATCTTTTGGATTTCAGCAGACCCTTCTTGCTGGGACTCCATTCCTTTGAGTCTCTCCTCTAATAAATCAATATGAATTTGTTCAAGTTCCCTGAACTCGTTTATCAGCTTTCCATTCCACCTCTGTTGCAATAGCTTCCACTTGACCCTTTTCTTTGTTCTCCATCTGTATCTTGGGTCTCCATCTGTCTTCTTTTCTACTACCAGACTAATCCCTTGTTCTTCATTCTGTTTCCAGTTGCTATACTTCTACAATCTAATTCCTTCCTCAAATTCATTCTCATGTTGTTGATCATCTCCTTTAAATTGTTGGTTCCTTCCATCTTCATCTTGCTGAATTAATGCTTTTGTTTCCTTCATGTCTTTGAGGACATAACTTCCTTGGTGCTCCTGATTTTCCATTTCACCTTCAAATAATCTCTACTCAATTTCTATGATGTCAGCATCATATTTATTAATGTTGTCTTCCATAGCTGCAATCACATCATTAACTAAAGAGTCTAAACATTTACTTAACTCTATAAATGTTAGAGACAGTTCATCCTTATCATGCATAGTAACCATAATCTCCTCTTTATCAGGCTCTGAAAGCTTCATTTCTCCTTGAGGTTCCTTGAGCAATCTTTCCAAGAATTCTAATTCCATGTGAAATCTCTCCAGCAGTTCATCACAACTTCTATTCCCAGCTTCATTCTTTCCCTGGCAATCCTCCTGAGTTATCATGTTTTCTACACTATCATATTGCAAGCTTCTTTCATCAATTTCATTAAACAAATTCATTTGTTTACCTTCTTGGAATACCACTATGGCATTTTCATTAGACTTTTGGTCCATATCAACTTCTTCTGACTATCTTACACCAAACAGAATTTCATCTATGAACTCTTTCTGTTGCAATAAATCAGCACCTTCTTCCTCTAGAAGGCATTCTCCATCATACTTCACCTCAAGAGCTTCATTCTTGTTTGTGGCAGTTTTACTAGACTGTCCGTCATCCTCTGCATATCCTGCAAACATACACAAACTATGAGAATTAAAATCACAAGGATCCATTGCCTCATCTGCTTCCCTTGTCATCATATCTTCTAATTCTTCTGAACTATTCCAATAGTTCATGAGATCTTCAGCTGATCTCCCATTATCCTCTTCACCTAACATTTCACCTTGTTCTGGTCTACAAATGGAAACTTCCATTTCTGTCTCTGCTTCTCTGAGGTTTTCCATCAACCACTTTACATGTTCTTGTTGCAGCCTTCTCTGCAACTTAGGCCACTTCACTAGCTTCCTCTTCAAGACCCAACCTTGTCTTTGGTTCTCCTCTAGCAGCATTACTAACGCATCGAGTATTTATCTTATCTCAGCCATTTCCTTGTCAATCTCTGCTTGACTTATCCATTCCCTATAGATTGTTTGAGCATTCTTCTCCTTCATCTTTTAGCCTTCTTCTAAACCTTCCATATGACTTTCCATAGCCATCTTCTCTTCTGTGTGAGCTCTACACCTGCAACCAATCGACTTCCTTCTAAGTTTATCTTCTAACCAAGCTTCTCCTCTGCCTGGTCTCCAATTCCTCTTTCCTTAGAACTTGCATTGAGCAATCTTTCTCTCTCTCCGGTTGCTACACTCACTACTCTTAAGGTGTCCTCTATCCCTGTCTATTCCAAGCCTCAGTTGGAATAAGGTTCTGCTACAATCTCTAAGAACTTCTCAAAGGTTCTTCTACAGACTCACTGTTGTAATATGGTGCCAAACTTGCATTCATTCAACTGCTGCAACTACCATACCTTTTGTATCATAAATCATACTTCTTGTAGGAAATTTTCTTCCCTTTCCCTTTTCTGATACCAAAAATGACGTAGGCGGAAAACAATGGCTTGATTAACCCACAATTGGATCTATAAAACCCAACAATCACCCCACCGAATACCCCTTTTTATTGAATACTATGTCTTTTCCTTTCAGAACCCAAAGGCCTGTGAAAAGGCTTAAAACAATGTTTTTTCCCTTTTGGGACCGAGATACCCTTGAAAATGCAAAAATAGCGCTTTTTTCCCTTTTTAAATAAAAATATGTGATAATGCTGCGGATCGGGATCTGCCCGATCGCGGACGGTCAGGATTTAATCTCCATATCGGCGATCAGAGGTCCCAATGGTCTGCAACTATTGGTGCTTCCCTTTGGCAAAGGTCTGATGCGATATCACTAATCGTTATCGGCGATTGCATATGCCCATTTAACATTTTACCGCTCCCACTCCCGAACGCTGATGCGATATGTCAGTAATCGCATATCGCAAAGGTTTGGGGAAAAGCCTTTGACGTGCATCGATCCAACTGTGCGATGCGATATATGTGTCGGACCCGATAAGGCCCAAAACTCCCGTGCATAAATTTTCAAGTCCACTTCCCCAAATCTGCTAAGTGTTTAGCACGATTTTTCTATGTAAATGGCATTCGGCGATACAACAAGTAAATACACTGGGGTGATGCTATATGAGTTCCATGGACCCGATAGTGTTAAAACTTCCACCCATAATAATTTGAAGCCTGGATTCTCAATCCGAATGTGTTTTGCGCTCGATACTTAGTGTATTTTGGGTTTTCTGCTTGCTGAACCGAAATAATGGAATGAACTCACCAACTGATCCTTTAACCCAATATTCCTATTATAAAATATAAAAGACATAGGGACAACATCAATATCATCCAAATATAGAGAAAAACAAGCATTTGAGGCCTCCACGGGCTGTTTATATTATTATGCATGCAACATTGATTTATTCACAATAAATCAAATAACAAAGTCTCAGCCTTAGGCTAGATTACATAGATAAAGACCTCTGTTTCAAAAAAAAAAATGGAATCCACCCACTATCTCTCTTCTCTCGCTCTATTCAGTCCTCCCTCAATCCTCTTTGGCCTAATTCTACAAATTTGTGGCCTTTTTCCTCCTATGATGCCCATAGGCTTACAATACTCTCGATCTTCTCCTCTTTGTCTCGCATCCCCTTTCAGAAAAGAAAGGAAATTACATATATGTCACACCTAATAGTTTCCTTCCACAAATGAAGGAATAGAATATACATTTAGAAATCAAATCCTATCCTAATCTGAACAAACTAAACTACTTGGATTGATCTCCATGCAAGGAGGATCACTTTGCCATTTGTTCCCAATTTAGTTTAGAATTAGGCAATAATTAATTACTTACATTTATTTTGAAATTAATAAAAATTAAACAAGTCTTCCTCCAAACTTGCATTAGCCACAACATGTGACCACTTCCATCAAATTGCTAGCTAGGCCTAGATGCTACTGCATCACTCTCAAAGGCAGAAGATATGTTCGGCTCTGGACTAAGAGGGGAGTTGATAAGAGAAGTCCCAACGTGGATTAAGATGTTTATGGTAGAGGAAGGACTCTTGCCTTTACCCACTACCAGGATGGAAGCGTAAAACCCCAGTATTGGGGGAAGGAATTACTGGGGGAGATGTTGTCTACTGAGGGATAGGGATGCTGCTGAGGGGATGGATGTGGAAGGATTGAGAAGAGCTAGGGATGTTAGAGCACAGAGGAGGGTGCTGCTAGTGGAAAAGTGGCGGGCAAGAATGGCTCATGCTCTAGGGAAGAGAATGAGGGGGCCCAACCAAGTTGGAGTGGTGATGGGAAAACCCCGAGTTGAAGAGGAAGGAGAAGACAGTGCTAGGAAACCCGAGTGCGGGAAAGAGGGATGTCGGAGCCAGGGAAATGAAGAAGGACATTCCTTGCAGGTTGCGGAAGTAGAATCGCAACAGGGAACTGAATGGAAACCTTCTCTACAGGTTGCAGAAGGAGAATCACAAGATCATAAACCATATCGGCATGAGAAAAGAGATGAAGACAATGTGGGCGATGTGATGAGGAGGTTGTTCAATGACAAAGAAGCATCCGTCAAAATTCAACAACACCAACCCTGAAACATAAGTGGCATTTTCCCCAACCTTCCCCTCGTACCTTATCACAAATCGGAGGAATTTGTTATTAGCTTAGCCAAGGCAGCGCAAGTACATAGTGCATGCAAGAGATACAGTGTCGGTTTCAATATTGGAAGTAACGCAAGAACCAGATATAGCAATAACTTAGGACTAAAGGGATCCCAACAGCCTAGAAGCAAAGGTTTTGTGTTGTTAGCCCATACTCAGAGCAGTATGGTGGGGTCATTTACTAGATATCCAGAATTTACAGGAAGGGGAAACAAGGATGTGGAGCAACACTGGTACCTTTGCAAAACCATTTGGAGAGCCCGTCAAACTCTGGATAACGTCCGGGCAGTGGAATTCCAGACCATGCTAAGAGAAAGGGCTCTACGCCGGTTCATAAAATGGGCAGAGTAGAACCAGAATCCCACAATAGATGATATTAAGAGGGGATTCATGCATGAATTCAAGGTACCGCAAACAGACCAGCAAGGGTTATCAGAGATGTGGGAAATTAAGCAGAGGGAGGGTGAGACAGCTTGGGAGCTCATGCAAAGGTGTAAGGATGTCATCGCCAAGTTAAGTTATGCCCTGGACCCAAATCACTAGCGAGATTGATTTATCAAGGCACTCTTGCCTTTGACCATACCATCGTTGACACAACAGAAGATAGGAAACCTGCAGGATGTGTTGGAGCAAGCATCCCAGATAGAAGCTATGGCGAGATACCCCCATGAATACTAGGGAGGCACAAGACTGCAAGATACATTGATCACAGGCCTACAAATCCAGATCGTGAACTTGACTGAGAAGCTAAGGGATCTCCAGCCCGTACGACCATCCAAGCCCAATGTTTGGTGCACCCACTACCTAGTGTAGGGGAATGTTGTGACGGGATGCCCAGGATTTCGGGGAGTTAATCACCTAGGGGGGTGATGGGGTCGTCAAGGGCCCCTCCCACTGCAAGGGTTGTGCCAATCGGAGTGCAAGTATCCTTCCCATGAAGGAATAACCAGGACTTCTGTGAGATCTGTAGGGAATATGGACACCTGCCGCGGATGTGCCCAATTCTTCAAAAATACTCTAATGTCCCCAATAACAACTACTATGAGTTATGCTTATCGACAACTCATCACACCAATCAGTACCAAGCGCTGGAATCTCTAGTAGAAAGACTGGACAGATCCACGTTCAGGGTCAATGAAGCAAGTCGAGGAGGGTGAGGAGGAAATGGACATGGAGGAAGAATAGGAGGAATATGGCCCTTAATGTGTTACAACTACGACCAGGAAGGACATTTCGTCAGAGAATTTCCAGTCCCGAGGAGACCGTGGTGTTCATAGTGCAGAGTTAACACCCATGCGACAGAGGACTGCCCAGAGCTCATTGCAAAGTGGAAGGAGGGAACCAAGCAGTGGGGGGCCAACTTGGTGAATGTTGAGCCTTGGACTGATGATGGCCACCCCACGAGCAATATCAATATAGTCACCTGAGGAGGGAAGAAGACAGGGGAGGACCGCTACGTAGAGGACCCCCCCTTGATCGTCAAATCGGTGTTAGTACAGAAGGCATATCAGCCCGAGCGCCAAAGACAATACTATCAAGATGCAGCCAAATTGTTCGAGACAATGACCGAAGATAGAGACAATCAAAGATCGCAAGTCCAAGTGCCTGATCACACCCAACCGATTGGGGATTGGTTTAAATCTTTCTTGAAAATTGTTGAGGATGGGGCCATGCTGAAGGAATTGTGGAAAATCCTAAAGGCCACGGTATCCATGGAGGGAGAGGGAGTGAGACAACTGTGTGCAACCTTGCTGGAGAAAGCTTCCAGGAGAGTGAAGCGAAATAAGAAAAGGACCAGAAAGGAGTTCCGAATCAATACGCAAGTGGCAGGGTTCTAGATAAGGGACACCATGTTAGACTTAGGGTCGGATGTAAACATCCTACCCAGGAAGACTTGGGAGGCAATGGGGAATCCACAGCTGAAGTACTCGCCAATTCAATTAAGAATAGTGAATCAGTACTGCATACTGCCCATCGGGAGATTAGAAAATGTAGAGGTTGATGTGGCAAGGGTGAAAATGCACACTGAGTTCAAAGTAATTGACATTATGGGGGATAAAGACTCGCATCCAACACTCTTGGGGATTGACTGGGCATATGAAAACTCCATTGTCATAGATCTGAAGAAGGAGCTGATGATTTTTAAAGTAGATGGGCTAACGGTGATCCAGTCGTTAGACCCCTACCAAGGGCCTAGGTTTGCAGAGCCAGCAAATCACAGGGATGAACCAGGGGTGTTAGACCAGCTATATACGCTCACAGCAGGGAAAAGGGACGACTACATAAATCCTACGGCCGAAGGATAAATTAACTGGAGAAGCATTCATAGCTCAGAGACTGGTTCAGAAGCTGCATGGGATGCATGGCAGCAGGGTGGATATGAACTAACCACTCGACGATGTGAAATGATAAGTCGAGTAAACTGGGGAGACATGGAAGTGGACGATTACCCGAAGTACTATGGCCTTAAGCCAGTGGACCATTTTTTAGACAGGGTGGACTAGGTGATAGCAGAAGATCAAAGGTTTCCCTTTCTCGACATCGGGCTTATGGAAACATCAGCAAGATGGTGGAAGGCGCACTGGAAGGTATTAAAATCCTGGAGGAGTGCTAAGCAAGAAATGAAGGAGAAGTTTGGCCAAGATGCATATCGACCACAGGATGAAGGGAAATACACAGGGGATTCAAGTCCCGAGAAGCACATCAAAGACTGCACAACCAGCTGGGAGAGCCAAGGACTACCAAGGAATCGATGCGTACATGCATTTATACGTATCCTTGGTGTTGTCCCCCGGGCTTGGTATATCCAGGAGGAGCTATGGTGACAGACAACTAGTTGGGGTACCTTGGAGGAACAGTTTGTCAGCAATTTTTCATTCATGGGTAATGAGGCACAAGTGACAGGGGTACTCCAGGCAATAAAATGGGTTTTTTTCACCCAAACGACGTTAGTTGAAGGAGGGCAGGATGGAAATTTTCTACAATGGTTGTACGATATCGAATCCTCAGGATTTGTGACCTGTGACAAAATAGATGCAGAACTAGAAGAGGACAGATTGAAGGGTCTTAGACACCTAGCCTTTGGACAAACGGAAGGGGGAAGATGTATTCAGGAGATACCTTCGATAGAAGGTTCCCATCTCCTATCAGTGAAGCTAAGAAGACAGAATGTGGGGAAAGAAGAGAAGCCCAAAATAGCATCAGTGGGAGATTACTAGGATGAACAAACCACCAAAGAAATCTTCAATTTATTGCAAGAATATCAGGACCTATTCCCATTTTCAATGGCAAAATTCAAGGGAATAAAAGGTAACCTGGGAGAAATGAAAATTGTTCTAAAACCAGATGCCCATCCGGTAAAGCACAGACCATATCAACTGAACCCAAGGGTAAAAGAGAAATTTAAAAGGGAAATTGAGAAACTGTTGGATGCAAGAATCATATTTCCAGTAGATGAAGCTGACTGGATAAGCCCCATAGTTATTTAGAACAAGAAGGATGCAACCGAAATTAGAGTATGCGTTGATTACCGAAGCTTGAATAATATGCATGTGTGCACAACCCATTCCCCACGCCATTCAGCGATGAAGTCCTAGAAAATGTTGTGGGGAATGAAGCATACTCATTCACAGATGGGTTCTCAGGTTACCACCAGGTCCGAACAGCTGAAGAGGACAAAAGGAAAACAACTTTCATGACTGAGTGGGGGTCATACACATACAATGTGATGCCATCCAAACTAAAGAATGCACTAATAGCCTTCTCGAGGATTGTCATAGATGAATTCTGGGATTATATTCATAAGTTCCTAGACTTTTATATGGACTAATAGACAGTATACATCCTTTAGAAATCTTCAGAAAAATCACATAAAAAATTCTTTTGTCGACGTGTTTCGAACCAACCAGTGTGGTTCATCGTCAGCACAAGTTGACGATGAACCACACTGGTTGGTTCGAAACGCGTCGATCAAAGAATTTTTTATGTGATTTTGCCAAAGATTTCTAAACAATGTTATGGATCACAGAAGTCTAAATTCCTTAGTATACATCCTATTGAAAAATCATACCATCTTATTGAGAGTGATGTTCAAGAGGTGCATACAGTTGCAGATTTCCTTAAATCTAAAAAAATGTATTTTTGTAGTTCCCTTCAAAACTCTACTGGGCCATATTGTCTGCAAGGATGGAGTCTATGTAGACCCCGCCAAGGTTGTCGCAATTGTCCACATGGAATGATTGTGCAATGTGAAACAACTAAGGGAAACTCTGGGTCACATGAGGTACTACAGATGGTTCATCAGGAACTATGCATCCATAACAGCCCCGATGGAAAAATTTCTAAAGAAGACAGAAGAATTCATATGGACTGCAGACTGTCAAGTACCTCTGAATAAACTGAAGGAAAGATTAGTAAGCGCCCCCATATTGGTGTACCCAGACTGGAACAAAATGTTCCACGTACATATTGACGTGTCTGGAATAGCGCTAAGAGCAGTCTTAGCACAACCAGGGGAGAAAATGATCGACCATCGAGTATACTACGCTAGCAGAAAGCTCTCTACGGAGGAAAGGAACTACACAACAACCAAATGGGAAGCTTTGGCAATGGTCTACTCTCTCCAAAAGTTCAGGCACTACTTACTAGGTGTGTTGTTCAAGTTCTTTACAAACCATTTTGTTACACAGGAATTTGTCACCGTCCCTGTTACCCCTTCTCCCGCATATTAGAGGACTCATTTTGGGACCTGTGAGAAGTGACATGACCTGGAAACACTTGCATTGTATTCCCCTAGACATGAACTTCATATGCCCTGAAGACACCTTCTGCAAAATACCCATAAAAATAACCATTTTTCCATTGGCACGGTTTCACTGTGTACCACTCACGCCAATGGGGGAAATCCTACAAAGAGGGCGCGCCAGCTGGCGCTCTGTCTTAGAGTCACACTCGCGCCAGCCAAGTTGGGTAATGTTTTTAACAAACAAACATCCGAATGTTCTTCCTAACCCACTCATAAACTGAATCCATCTTGAGTTGGTTTAGTTTGGCTTCGAATCTCCATAGAAGGGAAGTTGTTTGCCACCTTCTCATGGAAGCTTCTTAGTGATAAAGCCAATCCCATGAATATTGTGGATGATCCTAACTCCTTCCCCTCTATCTATAAAAGCTTGTTCTTTTGCCTTTGACAAGCTAGTTCTAGTTTTCAAGTCCCAAAGTCTGAGAATTGCTAAGTTCATGCTGCAAGCAGCCTTCTTCATTCCCATAAGGCTGAATCTTAAGTGAGGAGATTCTTGTCCAAATAACCAAGGAGAGAGAGGCTTGTTTCCCATTTCCAACAAGCTTTGCAAGGCATGTGTTGCTAATGACCTAGCCAAAGGAGGATTTGACGTCAGAACTATGGCTGTATTCTTCTTTGTTTATCAATAATAGACGACTATCATTATGGTTCCACTCTTATTGTCTTTTGTAATGATGATTGAGTTATATCCTTTCTGACTGATATATAGTTGCATCTATTGGATTTTTTTGCTTGTGTTTGTGTCGTTTTTGCATGTGCAGGTGTCCGTTCATGGAGATCGTGGGGGATCGTGACCAGCCGGAGCAAAGGAAACGGGAGCGTTGACTCTTCTACAAGTACTAGCGTTGGAATCCAGGTAGGCCCTCATCATTGGTCTTTGATTTGCAATTAGGAACCTGTGTGGATAGCGTTGTTTGATTGTTGCTAGACCCCATTTGGGCTAGTAGGGATCGCCTCTGTCTGCAGAGGGGATTTACCTCCACAACAATTTGGCGACTCCACTGGGGAGTTGGCTTTTTGTCTTGTTGTTTGATTTGTAAACTTTAAACGGAGCCTGAAGTATGGCCAGATAGCCTTCGAAACACTATTGCTCTGCATTAGCAAAGTAGATCAACGCCACTTCAGTCCATATCCGGTTTGGTTTACGAACTGAACGGCTTGGAACTTGCCTTGTTTCTTGGTTGTTTCTTGGTTTCTCCTGCTTGGTTAGCCTTCTCAGTTGATTCCTTGTGTTGCTTCTTGCCCCTTGGTGTACCTGGATACTGTTGGCCTAGCTTTGGCTTGTTTGTTTTTTATTTTTCCATAGAAAACTCGGCTGGCGCTCTTTTATAGTGTTACAGTCGTGCCAGTTGGCACTAGTTTCTCATTGACAACCCGCACCAATCCCTGAAAGGCGCTAGTTGCAGCCTGACAGTCGCGCCAGGCCTGGGAACTTTTGAGGTTTGCTTGGCTGTGAGCCCTCTGAGCTTGGTTTTTGTTCTGGGTACCTTTTTTAGACTACTTGAGCATGTTGAGTGTGATTTGACTGGTTTTGATCGTTACCCTTTGGGTGTTTGCCCTTTTTCCATCGATTTCACATTTCTAGCCCTAGGGCATCTAGTGGCTTTGTGTGTCGAGCCTTCCTCAGGTGTTTTGATCTTATAGTAGTCCAGTCGACTCTCTGATTACTCCCTTGCACTTGTTTGGTGGTTTCAAATCATTTTATTGCGTTATTTGGGTGACTTGCTTCATTTTCACTTGAATTCCGCTTTGTCTCACTTTGAGCCTAGGTTACACAGCTCATTGGTGTCTTTGGGATTTTTCTCGTTCTTTGGAGGTTTGCTTTGTGATTTAGGGAACTGAATGTGCTTGTATTGAATAGAATTTGTTTGTTATCATATCTCAAAGTTGTTTAGTGCATTTTGCCATCAACATAAAAGAAAAAATCTCTTTTGCTTTGTATTAGTTAATGAGAATTAGAGCTTTTCATTTTGGTTAGTGATTAGTGATCTTGAAGAAAAGTTTGCTAATTTTCCATTAGCTACATTAGAGAGATTCTTTGTTGTTTTGTGATCATTTCGTTTGTGTAAAATCTCTTAAACCCTCTCATAACTAGCATTCATCGAATGAAATGACATATGTTGGCATATAGTTTGCATTTAGGGAATTTTGAGATATTACATACAGTAAGGCCTGAAAACTGAAACCTAATACAAGATCAACTTTAAAATGAATTGAATGAATCTAGCAACGCATTGGAACATAACGCACACTTTTTAGAGGTCTAGGCTAGAGACGTGCTCCGGCGTCGTTAAACCTAGTCACTTTTGTTTCCACTCAAGGTTGGGTGATTCCTCCTTTTGTGACTCAATAGTGATCTAGTACGGACTTGTGCTCCCACGTACCGTCGAGTATATGGGGAGACCCCACTAGGTTATTATCCTTTATCCATAGGAAGCCATGTCTGCCGCCTTACGACCCGTAATGCACCGAACACAGCATTCGGGAAGAGATTGACTTCCGTACGGAAAGTCCTTGGTTTTCATACGATTGCCAAGCTGTATATGCAGTTTTACGGATTGTCTGGTAAACCTTTTTCCTAGTCCTCCAGAGTAGTCACTTTTTGATCCTTTTCGGACTCCCTACCTGAGCATTTGTCACTTCGGGCTCACTAAACATTCGAAGGCGACTAGAGTCACCTTTTTGTCCTTTTCTCGACTCTTTAAAGAAGAAAAGGTCAAGTTATGTCCTTGTGTCTTAAAATTTATTCGGCCACGTTCACACTTACCCTGTTAGATATTATTTGCGTTAGTTTGAGTAGGGTCTTTTATGGTTAGTTTGTCTAGGATTTTTTGAATTGAATCATCCTGGCGGAATCATCGATCCCATCTCCCGTCCCTAGTGACCAAGGGTCTCCTTCTTCTGCTACTCCTGAGACACCGGTTTGTAGTGACACTTTCCCTGTTATTCCAAGTGTCCAACCATTGAACTCTCGTGCTCTAGAAGACGATTTTGACGATCTGCATTGTAACCCTATTTGGGAGCCTTCCGAAGAGGATACTCCTACTGGTGTATTGGTCCCGATGTCTTCCTCTGACATGGATGACACATCTCCTATCGCGAGTGAGACACCCGTTGTCATGAGTGTCGAAACTCCTATCTCGGTTGTAACCCCAGCCTTCACTGTCACCCCTCTCGGTGTCACGTTTCCCTTACGCTATAGGGCTTTGAGGGATGTTATGGGTTCTAGGAACTCCTCCTCGGGTACCATGTGGGATCACAACATCACTCCCACTACGGATCTTTTATTCCACAAGTTCACAATACACTTTTCACTTCAGTCCTGACTATTCTGATTGTTTGTGTAGCGTCTTCAACACTGGTTGTTAGTGCCGTTACGGCATCTTCGATTGTAACTATTGTTGTTGGTCCGTCCCACGGCTCAGTAAATAGTGGCCAGTTGGTACCCACATCCGGAGTTGTCAATCCTGCACTTAGTGCCCCACCTTCTTCTGGTTCCATTCCAGCAGGGGAGGCATATAACCAGTGTTTGCAATCCATCCAGAATCCGGGCGCGCAAGGTCCAAATCATTATTATGACCCCGTAGGGCATCATTTGTATATTGGATCCTTGCCATCTCAGCCTGCGATTGAGGTCTCAGTCCCATTAAGTGTTGCTTGGGGTGCCACTCGTTATGGTGGTGGCCAAGTGCCCCTTTCGGATCAAGGACCGTCTTATCAAGGATAGTCTTATCAAAGACCATCTTATCAAGGTCGACCGTCTTACACGCAGCCTTCTTATGGGCAGCAGTATTACGGGCATTCCTATCCAGGGCATCCTGGAGGCCCACAAGGACAACCCTTTCAGGGACAACCTTCGGCCTACGGTGGTCCACCTTTCACTTATCTTGGGCAACCCTCTGTAAATCCAGGACAACCTTATATGCAACAAGGACAACCTGGAGTCCAGCAGGGATACCCTTCCGGTCAACCCTATGGGAATCCAGGACAACCTGGGATCCAACAAGGGTACCCCTCTGGGCAGAGTGGTCAGCCTTACGTACAACAAGGCCAACCCACTGCCCAGTCTGGTCAACCATCTGGACAATTTGGTCAACCCCAAGGTCAACCAACCATCTAGTCCGCTCAGCCATCTGTTTCGCAAGGACAACCCTCGGTTGTACAAGGACAACCTAACAGCCAGCAAGCTCAACCTTCTGGGCAAGTGGTTCCATCCCAAACTCAACCGGGGCAACCCTCCGACCAGGTGGCCCAATCTCCATCCTCTCAAGGACATCTTTCTGGGCCGGCTCAACTGGGCATGCAAATGGTGATTGCTTCTCAAGCTCAACCCGGTTTCCAGCCCCAGACCCAAACCGGTCTTCAGATACAAGGTGGATTTCAATCCCAACCTTCTTATCAAGCGCAGCCTGGTCCCCGGGCTTAGTATGGAGCCCAGCAACCATATGGTTACCAGCAGCCCCAGGGGCAAGTTCAGTTTGCCCCGTATCAAAATTATCAACAAATGCAGGTTACTCCTTATCAGAATTACCAGCAACAGTATGTTGCTCCTGCAGGCCAAGTTGCTAATCAATGGGGTGCTAGGGGGAAAATCCAGGGTCAACCGTCTGGTTATGGCTATAACCCCTATGGACAGACTCCCTACAGACAAAACCCTTATGGGCCAGGTCCGTCCGGAAAAAATCAATGGGGGCAACCAGCAACTGGTTGGAACTCTGGTGCTACCTCTTATCCACGGCCACAGATGTCCTTTAATCCTCGGTTACCCTTCTTAGCAACATTGGAACTGTCGGATGTGTCCAAATTGACTAATGATCCTATCCTTCATAATCCATTCTAGCCACCAGTTCCAACCAAGATTCCAGGTGATTGTCCCAAATTCGATGGCAAAGCTGGAGAAGACCCTCAAGCCCGCGTTATGACTTATCACCTTTGGTGTTCGTCAAATTCATGACTTGATGATTCAATCTGGCTCCACCTTTTCCAAAGGACTCTCACTGACTCTACTGCTAAGTGGTACATTGAGTTAACTCGCGGATCCTTTCAAGATTTTAACTCGTTGGCAATGGAATTTCTAACTCATTTTCAGTTGCCCATTCAGTATGAAATGGGAACGCATCTCCTCACGTCTCTTAAACGGGACACAGCCACGCACATATCTAATCATATACATGAATGGAGAGGGCGACGTCGTTTGATCAAGTTCTGGATTCCTGATCAGCTCCTGACCGATTGGTTTACAACCTCCTTTGTCCCTGCAATCGCGCGAGACATTGCGATGGGAGCTTGTGTAACTGAAGAGCAGGCTATTGCGCATGCTCAATACCTCGACTTGGTGTATTCCCAGTCTGGTACCTTATATGATTATTTTCCTAATGCCCCGAGACCCGAAACATCCAAAGCTCCGCCAAAGCCATCTGTTGACGGTGTTATTGGCTCTGTAAATCCGTCTTCGAAGAAATCTTCCGCGAACCCTAGGAAGCAAAAATCGAATGCTTCAAACGAAAACACTTCTCAAGGTGTGTCTAATTCTGGAAATACTTCCGAGGTCAACGCTGTCCAGTCCACCACGGCGGATAAAGCCTCAAAAGGAAAAAAGAAGGGGAAAGCGAAGAATAAATCTGATCAACCCAAACAGGACTCCCCTAAACCTCCACCCGAGGAAGGAGCCAAACGTAAACCGAAGTATCCTTGTCTTATCTGTGACGAGGATCACTATACCAAAGACTGCCCAAGGTGGTCCGAAGTTAGTCGTTTATTGAAAGGCGCTCTTAGGACTCCTGCGGTGCTGAAAGAACCTTTCCCCTCACAGCAAACACAAATGGTGGCTGACCCATCCTCATCTTCTTCTCCCTTTGGTTCCCAAGTGTTCATGGCTGGAACGATTCCTGTTCACATTACGACTCGAGCAAAGGAATATCCGTCACCCACCAGGAAGGAGCCTGAGGTCCCCTCAAGCGCTCCTCCATCCAGTTCTGGTCCGCTCCATATCGAGAGACCTAGCACTGAGACGCCTATTCGACCCCCTCCTAAAGGTGTACTCCGGAGATCTTCTTACAACCCTAATGCTCATGCTGCCCAGCACTACAGAATTGTTGAGGACTTAGCTCAGACTCCGTCAGCTATGTCCGCTCTAGAAGTTCTCCAGAGCTGCCCCCCCAGAGGAAGTCCTTGCTATCGGCCTTCGGTGGCATCGACCCGGCCGACTCGGATTTGATCACTTTTGATCTCGAGAGCCATGTACCACGACTGCCTCACCAGATTGCCTTCCTCATCCAGGTCATCATCAATTCTAAAACGATTCATCGTACGGTTATTGATGAAGGCGCCTCAACTTGCATTATGTATGTTTCTTGTTGGAAGGCTATTGGGTCTCCGACTTTGAGTCAGTCTCCTACGACCCTGGAAGCTTTTGACAAGAGAGAATCTCACCCTTACGGTATCCTCCAATGATTATCGATTACTTTGGAAGGGAAGATTGTTGAAGTGGAATTTGAAGTTGTCGATGCTAATCTTACTTACAACCTCCTTTTGGGTCAGAGCTGGACATATTCCATGCGCACCGTGGCTTCATCCCTCTTTCGTGTCATTCGTTTCCCTCATCAAGGGAAAATTGTCATAGTAGACTAGCTCTCCTTCTTCGCTTCCTCTTCTGAAGGAAACGTGCCTTTTGTGGAGCATACTTCTATTCCATTAGAGAGTGTGGGAGCTAGACTTTTTAAAAATCTCGCCCTCATGGGTGTCTTTTCACTCCCACCTCCGAACCTCACCTCTATCAATATGATTTCGATTCGTTCTGATCCTTAGGTCCTCCCCCCCATTGACCAGATAGAATCATGGGGCGATGAGATGCCGTTGAGTCCTACCGAGCTCAACTACGTCAAGATTGTTTTTGTATCGGCTCCTCCTTTTGAATCTGCTTCTTTAAGCGGAGCTCTTGACTCATATGCTCATTCCCCTTGGCTTGGAGGTTGTGCTTCTTCGGATCCTTTAAAGAAAATATTTCCTTCTGACGAAGCCATTATAGAGACCATGTCTCTCGAGGAACCCCCTTGGTTCAATCTTCAACATTGTTCCTCATTCCTCCCTACCCTTCGGGAAATGCTTGCATGTCTCGAGCGTTTGCTCCTTGTCTCCCTTCGCAACCCCTTCAGACACCCATCCAAGTATATCAAGTGTCCTCTGAAGGGAATCGGGAAATATCACGCAAACTCAACCGATCGACATCTCTATTAAACCAAGGATTGTTGAGCATATCTATATCGGAGTAACTTGTACTCCTGAGGAAATTCAACTTTATATTGGTCTTTTTCGTGAGTTTCGTGACGTCTTTGCTTGGTCTTACGAAGAAATGCCCGGTATCGACCCAAGCATTGTGGTGCATGAGATACACACGTATCCGAGAGCTAAGCATGTTCGTCAGCGTTTACGCCCCGTGCACCCCCAAAAGGCTGCAGCAATTAAAGTAGAAGTCAAAAAGCTTCTCAAAGCCGGCTTTATCTACCCCATCCCACTCACAAATTGGGTCTCCAATATTGTCCCTGTGGATAAAAAGCAGGGTACCATCAGAGTCTGTGTTGATTACCGTGATATTAATCGAGCATGTCCGAAGGATAACTACCCCACACCCTTCATTGACCAGCTCATTGATGAGTGTGTCGGAAGTGAGATATACTCGTTTATGGACGGTTTCTCTGGTTATAACCAGATTATTATCACACCAGCTGATCAACACAAGACCGCCTTTATCTGTCCGTGGGGCACTTTCGCTTATAAAACGCTCCCTTTCGGTCTCAAGAACGTCGGTGCTACCTTCTAGCGCATGATGTCTTATGCATTTCATGATATTTGACACATCGTGCAGCCTTACCTAGATGATATCCCATCTCATTCAGCTAAGCATCAAGACCATCCCACGCATCTCCGCGAAATCTTTCTCCGCTGTCGACACTACTGTATTCGGCTCAACCCGCATAAGTGTGTCTTCTGCGTAGAGTCTAGCAGACTTCTCAGATTCATCGTTTCCTAAGAGGGCATCCATCTGGATCCCCTTAAAGTCGAGGCCATTTTGAATCTTCCTCCCCCTGCTTCCTTGCGGCAATTGCAAAGCTTACAGGGTAAAGAAAACTTTTTACGACGCTTCATCCCGAACTATGCCAAGGTGGCCAAAGGTTTTACGCGGTTACTAAAGTGAGACAACCCATTTCGATGGGATGTCATCGCTCAAGAGTCTTTCGAACATCTCAAAACTCTCCTTGTTTCCGCTCCTTTGTTTTGTCCTCCAAATTACCATCGCGATTACACTTTGTATATGGTCGTTGCTGATAACACCATTGGCATGGTTCTTGTTCAAGATGACGATGATGGCACTGAAGACATCATTTATTATCTCAGCCGCAATTTATTAGATACAGAATCTCGATATGCTTACGTCGAGAAGTTGGCATTGGCTGCCGTTTGTGCCATCCAATGCTTCCGTCATTATATCTTGTTGCGCACTACGACAGTGATCTCTGATTGCAACCCAATGACGTACATTTTGTCACGTCAGCTGCTGGGGGGCAAGTACTCGAAGTGGATTGTCATCCTCCAAGAGTTCGACTTGGAATTCACTGCCGCCAAGTCCAAGAAATCGCTTGTCTTCGTTGAATTGTTATGCTCTTTGCCATCTCTTGCTACACCTTCTTGGTTAGAGGATCAATACTATGGATTCTCCGGTCACTAATTCAAAAGATGCAAACCACGGATCTCTTAAATCCAAAATCTTGTCCTTGTACGGAGGGGATACTTGGAGTGAAATCCTTTTACTCGAAAAATTTAGACTGAGGATAGCAAGAAGGGCTGCAAATCTGCATTTTCTCAAAAACTGTCGAGACAATAATCTAATTCCTCCATTTTCACAAGTAAAGCATAGATTGCAGAACAAATATAATAGTAAGGCGTTTTTTCAACTAATTTTATCTCTAATTCGGTCAGAAAATAGAAGGGTTAGGGCTTCTCTGGAAAATCTTGGACGCTTAGCCCTCTCAATTCACCTTAAACTAGCTAACAGCATCAATAAGGATCTCTGGGTTATTATCGATGCCAAGACTGCCCTAAAAGCGGATAATGAGGGACAGAGTGCTCAGGCAAGGCAGCGCAAGAAATTGTCCAAACTATTTAATAGATCTCAAGTGATAATCAAAACTCCGAACCCCGCCATTGAACCTGCACAAAATGTCAGCATCAAAGGTAATGACAATAAAAACTGCGCATTGCACACTGAACATAACAAGAAACCAGATCCAAATAACAGCACGTTGGATAAGATGCAGGATTCCATAATAAATACCCAGAATTCACTCAGCACTGATATCAGCCACAGCGTAGAGGGCAAAGGTGTCAACATTGGAGAGAACGGCGTTATAAACTACGCAGATGTTATTAAACAGAATACACTGCACATTCCAGATCCGATGATAAACAGCGTTACGGGTTTTGGTATTATTAAAATTGATGCGTTTAACAGTCAAAACGGAAACGTAACAACGAAGAATGGCAGCAGTTCAAAGGATGTAAACTGTGCAGATAAACCAAGCATCTCCCACGGTCAGAGCGAAGACATAAGCACATGCAACGTTAATGCAAACGATGACAAAGTTGAAAACACTTCCATTAAGAACTGCACAGGTGATATTAAGAGCGAATGCATAACAACGAAGATTGACAGAGGCATAACAACGAAGATTGATAGCGGATATCATGATAGCATCAGCACATGTAATGTTAATCCAAACGATGACAGCGTTGAAAACATTTCCTTTAAGAACTGCACAAGTGATATTAAGCATAATGTGGGGCACAAATCAGATCATAAGTTGATAAAAAACAGCGATACTGATTATGACATCATGCTGGATAGGACACAGAATGATGAAGTTAATACGTTGACCCACTGTCCGCACATTACAGTTAACAATCTCAGCACAGATGGCAATGATAGGATGCAGGATTCCAAAGTAAATGCTCAAGGCCTAGCCAGCAATTTCAAGGGTGGGGCGCAGATTGGTAACGTAAGCATTAGAAAGGGCAGTTCTAGCCAATATGGGAGGGTCGAAGGTAATGCGCCAAACAAGGATGAGCAAGAGAATTGGTTAGACAATGAGTACATAAATAAAGATAACACAAGAATCAATAGCAATCAAGACTTAGATAAGAGTCTCCAAAAAGGAAAAAGTATGTCTTCATAAAACACCTATGAGTCAAAATTAAAAAGAAAAGTGGTCAACCTTTCTTCCGAAGAATTAGATCCTATAACCATTAATGTTCTCAGCAAAGGCATGGGGTTTGGGATGGCCCCTAAAAACCTTCCCATTGAAAAGATGATATGTAGCATAGAGGATGGGATTAGTAACCTTCCTCTAGAAGATAAAGAAGCATTGAGGCAGGAATTTTCTCTCATCGTGAGGAAATCCAAAACTCCGAGAAGCAACTTGAGTAAAGAATAACATAAAGCGTTCAAATCCTTGCGGAACAATGACAAGGTCGTAATTCTTAAAGCAGATAAAGGAGGAGCAGCGGTCATCTTGGACAAAGAAGACTATGTTCGTAAAATGAATGATCACCTAAATTGTGGCAGTTATAAGAAGCTGAACAGTAATCCCATCCCCAAAATCATGAAAGATGTAAAAAAGATCATCTCAGACTCCAACCTTGACGAAAAATTAAAGAAGAAATTAATCCCCTCTTGTGAAACTATCCCTAGAATCTATGGATTACCCAAGATCCATAAGGAAGGGGTTCCCCTCAGACTGATAGTTAATACTATTGGTTCCCCAACCTATGAACTTGCTAAATATGTTGCTAAAATTCTTAAACCCCTTGTCGGAAATATTGATTCCTTCATCAAAGACTCCGAGGACTTTGTGAATCTTATTAAAAATGAAAAGATGGGGCGTGATGACATCCTTGTAAGCTTTGACGTGGTATCGTTATTCACAAATATTCCTCTTGATGAAGCCATTCAAGTTATAAAAGATGTTACTGATCCAGGGACTGCAAAGCTGGCTGAAATCTGCTTAAGGTCAACTGTGTTCACCTTCCAAGGAATATTTTATGAGCAGACATCTGGTGTGGCAATGGGATCACCCCTTTCGCCAATCGTGGCCAACCTATACATGGAATACTTCGAAAAGGGTAAGGCAAAACTTGACAAGTTTTTCATTCACTTAAATTCTATCTCTCCAGAAATAAAATTTACGATGGAGCTTGAAGAAAACATGAGCATTCCTTTTTTAGACATTCTAATCATCAGAAAAGAGGATGGCTCGCTGGGCCATAAGGTTTTCAGGAAGTCAACCCACACAGAAAGTTACCTCCATGCTGATTCCCACCACCACCCAGCCCAGAAGTTTGGTGTTCTAAACACTCTTGCCATTATAGCCCTTCGAATTTCCGACTCAGAGCATCTGAACGATGAAAAGAAGCATTTAGTTTTAACATTTAAGAGTATAGGCTACAAAGAGCAGGAAATTAAAAAATCCATAGAGAAAGCCGAAAGAAGGTTGTTATCTCATGAGCCCAAAGCTCAGGACCAACCTCAAGATGGTAAGGTTTTTCTTCCCTATATCCATGGAGTTACAGACAAAATCGCAAAAATCCTAAGAAAGAAAAACATTATCACTCATTTCTCAGCACCTGGTACGATCAGGCAAGGTTTGAAGTCTGTAAAAGATGATATTGACAAACATCAACTTAAAGGAGTCTATAAAATAGATTGTTCTTGTGGGAAAAGCTACATAGGTGAAACAGGTCGATCCCTCCAGACAAGGCTCAAGGAACATGGCGCTGATATTAGGAATGGAAGATCTCGTACCTCAGCGCTGGCAGAACACTCCTCAAAGACTAAGCACCATATCTGCATGGAAAGCGCATCCATTATCGCAAGAGAAGAACAGCATCAGAGACGAAAGATCAGAGAAGCACTTGAAATTATCAAGCATCCTCACAATCTGAACAGAGACAATGGTACAGAAATTAACAGGAGCTGGCTTCCCTTGATCAGGGAAATCAAAAACGCCAAAAGCGCCATCACATCCCCAGGTGAAGCATTCAATAGGTAAGTTATCCCTCTCCTTTTCTATTTTATTAGTCTGTACGTTTTATTAATATCAAATTGAAGAATTAGCATTATATT
>APFE031474347.1:138333-149293 GCA_000404065.3 Pinus taeda
TGGAAGCTTCTTAGTGATAAAGCCAATCCCATGAATATTGTGGATGATCCTAACTCCTTCCCCTCTATCTATAAAAGCTTGTCCTTTTTCCTTTGACAAGCTAGTTCTAGTTTTCAAGTCCCAAAGTCTGAGAATTGCTAAGTTCATGCTGCAAGAAGCCTTCTTCATTACCATAAGGTTGAATCTTAAGTGAGGAGATTCTTGTCCAAATAACCAAGGAGAGAGAGGCTTGTTTCCCATTCCCAACAAGCTTTGTAAGGCATGTGCTACTGATCGCCTAGCCAAAGGAGGATTTAACGTCAGAACTATGGCTGTATTCTTCTTTGTTTATCAATAATAGATGACTATCATTATGGTTCCACTCTTATTGTCTTTTGTAATGATGATTGAGTTATATCCTTTATGACTAATATATAGTTGCATCTATTGGATTTTATGATTGTGTTTGTGTCGTTCTTTGCATGTGCAGGTATCTGTTCACGGAGATCGTGGGGATCGTGACCAGCCGAAGCAAAGGAATGGGAGCATCGACTCTTCTACAAGTACTAGCGTTGGAATCCAGGTAGGCCCTCATCATTGGTCTTTGATTTGCAATTAGGAACCTACATGATAGCGTTGTTTGATTGTTGCTAGACCCCATTTGGGCTAGTAGGGATCGCCTCTGTCCGTAGAGGGGATTTACCTCCACAACGCATTCCACGCTGAAATACTTAGTAAACAAGCTAGTACTAGAATGAAGAATATGCAGGTGGCTTTTATTGTTCCAGGAATTCACGTTTGAAGTGGTTGTTAAGCCTAGCAGATTGAATGTAGGACCAGATCACCTGTCACAACTGGACACATGGGAGAATGAAGGATCAATAGACAATCAGTTTCCTGATGCCAACTTATTCAGGATAGAGGCGATTCCCGACCACCTAGAAGAGATCGTTGCATTGCTAATGACAGGTAATTGCCCAGAGGGATACACGGCAGCACAGAGACGGCACTTGGTGGTCAGAGTAGCAGATTACCAACTCATCACAGGACACCTCTACAAAATGGGCTTGGATCAAATACTCAGGTGATGTGTCCTGTAGCACAAAAGAAAGGATGTCCTATGGGAGTGCCATGCAAGGGTCGTGGGAGGCCATGTAGGAGGCAAGGCCACTGTAAGAAAGAAGCTCCACATGGGATTATGGTGACCCACTATTCATAAGGATTCTAAAGCATTTTCCAGGGAGTGTGATGCCTGACAAAAGGTTGGTAAGCCTTCGCAACACGATGAGATACCACTACATCCAATCCATATAGTGCAGATCTTTCATAAGTGGGTAGTAGACTTCATTGGACCAATCTCTCCACCAGAAAGGCACTCACAATCCTAATACATAATAACAGTGATAGAATACCTCACAAGATGGGCAGAGGCTGCATCAGTGAAAGACTGAACAACAGAAACAACAGCAAGGTTCATTTTTGAAAATATTATTTCAAGATTCGGATACCCAAGAAGCCTCACAAGGGACCAGGGCACCCACTTTTTGAATGAAACCATTGAGACTCTGCTAACGACTTTTATGGTTCAGGCAGAGTAGAAATATTTCCAGTTTCAAAAAATTAAGTGAAACCCTAGTTAGAAATGAAATTAAATGGGTTAGGTCTAAATTAATGAAAACCTCTCAGAAACTTTATTCCGCTCATCTATACCTTTCCTCATATCTTAGACAAGATCTATGGCAATCCTTGGATGCATTTACATTTATAAAGTTTGATAAATGGTTAATTAAGGAAAATATCCAAAAATTAAAGAAACTAAATAATCTGCGCAATGTTTATGAAGAACACAAACAGTGCTCTCATAGAAACCACACGAATTCCAATTTATATGCCCCTCAGAACAGTAATTTTGTGCAACAAAATCCATTTAATGTCAAAGAAATAAACAGCGCTATGAAAAATAAGGACTACAACAGTGGGTGTATGGTCAACACGCATGGAGACGTAAATGATATAAACAATGCAGTTATAAACCAACAAAGCCCTAACAGCATCCCTATAAACAACGCAGTCACAAAAGAACGAAGCAGTGTGGATAAAAGCAGAATCGCTATGAAAGATATGCTGGAAAGATCTCCGAATCTCTCTAGAACACAGTTAAATAAGACTCACTCCAAATCGCAATCAAATCCAATTCACTGCAGCTACTCATCTCCGTCCATAACAATGTCGCTTGATATGCCAGCAAATAATGGGCTTAAAAACAACACAGCAATTGAGGTTATAAAATTGCAAGGGCGTAAAACTATGAAAGAATACAGTGCAGATATAAATGGATGTGATATAAACAACGTTGTGCAAACCTGTTTCATCACAAATATTAAAAACAACGTAGTTATAAACCAACGAAGCCCTAACAGCACTGCGCAATCAGGTGTAGAAGAAATTGTTATCAACGCAGTCACAAAAAAACAAAGCAGTATGGATACAAGCAGCATCGCTATGGTGGATATAAGCAACATCACTATGAAGGATACGCTGGTAAGATCATCGAATCTCTTGAGAACGCAGTCAAATCTAAAGAACTTGTCAAACAACCCATCTACCAGCGTAAAAACTCAATTAATCCCAATCAAAGTAGGATAGCAAAAACAGCCCAAGTCATTAACTTATCAAACATCATCCTTGATTATGCAGCTGAGTCCATCTTGAAAAAAGGTCTAAAATTTGCCATAACCCCGAATAAAATACCTGTGGAGGAAGTCATCAGTAATGTTGAAGTAGCTATTAAAAACCTAGATATAGCAAAAAGCGAAGAAATCAAACAAGATATTGCAAAAATTCTGAGAAACTCTAAACCTCCGGCATCGAACATTTCTGTAGAAGAAAAAAGAGCCCTAAACAATCTCAGAAAAAACAAAAACATAATCATCTTAAAGGCGGATAAGGGCAATGCTACTGTAATTATGAACAGAATGGTTTATGACATTAAAATGGAAGAACATTTAAACAATAGTGGATGTTATAAAATTATTAATAAGGATCCCAATGAAAAAATCATGCGTGAAGTTATTAAGAGAATCAAAGAATCATCTCTGGATGAGGTCACTAAAAAGAAAATCATCCCTAATAGTTTCATTACTCCTAGAATTTATGGGGCTCCTAAAGTCCATAAACCTAACATACCCC
Source organism: Pinus taeda (assembly GCA_000404065.3). Classification (NCBI taxonomy): domain Eukaryota; kingdom Viridiplantae; phylum Streptophyta; class Pinopsida; order Pinales; family Pinaceae; genus Pinus; species Pinus taeda. Next base: position 141,502 of record APFE031474347.1, read on the forward strand.
TCAGACCTATAGTTAATACCATAGGTTCTCCTACTTACCTTCTCGCTAAACACCTAGCCAAAAAACTTAGACCCTTGTCTGGTAATACCCCTTCTTATATTAAAGACTCGTATTCTTTTGTTCAATGGATTAATAACATAGAAATGAATGATGAAGATCTTATGGTTAGTTTTGACATTGTATCCCTTTATACCATGATTCCTATTGATGAAGCTATTGAGATCATGAGAAACATCACTGATAAAAAAATTGTTGATCTTGTGGAGCTGTGCTTGAGATCCTCTTACTTCAGTTTCAAAGGAAAAAATTATGAACAAACTCATGGTGTGGCTATGGGCTCTCCTCTATCCCCCATAATTGCTAACATCTTTATGGAGAACTTCGAACAAAAGGCCCTTAGGTCATTTCCATACACCCCTGTTGAATGGAAAAGGTTTGTAGATGACATATTTTCCAAGTGGAGTCATGGAAAAGAAAAACTTGACCTATTCCTCAATCATCTAAATAGCCTATCTGACCATATAAAATTCACTATTGAAATCAAAAATAACAACCAGCTTCCGTTTCTTGATATCCTTCTAACTAAAAGAGATGGGTCTCTTGGTTTCCAAGTCTATAGAAAGAAAACCCATACAGAAAGATATCTTCATGCAAATTCCCATCACCACCCTAAACAGAAGATTGGCATCATTAGAACCCTAACCACCAGGGCGGCCAGAATATCTGATCATGACCATTTAAATGATGAACTCAACCATCTACACAAAGTGTTTGAACTAAATGGCTACAATAGAAATACCATTAAGAAAGTCATGCACCTATCTCTAAACAAGAATAACAAGGACATGAAAAATCAAAATTTATCAACTCCTAAGGTCTCCCTACCTTACATAAAAGGCACCACTGATAAAATTACTAAAATTATAAATAAACATAACATCAAAGTAGCATTCACCCCTACTAACACCATCAGACAATTATTCAACTCAGTCAAAGATCCCATAAACCCTAAACTTCAAAAAGGTGTTTATGTGATTCCTTGCTCATGCGGTAAGGAATATATAGGTGAAACGGGTAGGTCTCTTTATACTAGAATTAAAGAACACACTGCCGACTTAAGAAGAGATAGGACCTCTAAATTAGCCTTAGCAGAACATGTTCACTCTTCCTCTCATTACATCTGCATGGAAGAAGTCAAACTGATTAAAAAAGAAGACCACTATCTCAAAAGGAAAATTAAAGAAGCCATAGAAATAGAAAAAAGGAAGAACAATTTGAACTGGGATGATGGATTAAAACTAAGCAACACGTGGAAACCTTTACTTGAACTCTTTATCCCTTTAATTAACCTATTCCCGCCTCTCTTAAAAACATCATTATAATAATTAACAAAAACATCATTCATTTAACATCCTCCTTAAACATTTTACATCATAATCTTAAATTAGTAATTGTTTACTTCGCACAATAAGTTGATAACATTAAACAAATTAAATTATTTCTAGGATTGATACATAATATTATAACAATAACGCACCAAATCGATAAGGATTTATTAATTAATAAAATTGATTATATTAATCAATTAAATAAAATTAATAAATAATTAACATGAAATAAAAAAAAAAAAATAAAATAATAATATTAAATAATTAATTATAAACATTAAAATATAAATAATAATTAATAAATTTAATTTATCAACAAATTAGATATTAGTTAAAAATAATTAATAAAAGTAATTAATCATTTAGATTGAAAAAAAAAAAAAAAATAATAAATTAACAATAAATTAAATAATTAAAAAATAAACAAAATTATAATATAAATAATTAATAAACATATCATAAAGAATAATTAGTAAAATAATTAAATCTATCAATATTCTTAATTAAATAAAACTAATTAATAAATCAAATTAAATAAATAAAAAAATAAAATAAAACATTAAAGAAAATTAATAAACATAATTAGAATTATATAAAGAAAAAAATTAATTAAATTAATCATTAACCTATTAATCATTAATTTATTTAATATATATATATTATAATGATAATAATAATTAAATTAATTAATTAAATAAATAAAGTAGAAACCAGTAAAATAATAGCCGACCTATTTTCTTTCATATTTTCTTTAATATCCTGTATATATAACCTAAATCTAGCTCTTGGATACATCATTAAGATCTGAAAATATCTATTGACGCATCCCCTGCTGATGGACTCACTTAGTAGTCTGAAACGTTGGGTTCACAAAACTTTATAACAGGTCATTCCTCCTCTACTAAAAAACTATCCTCACCTATATGGATTCATTATTTAACAATAATAAGAGTAGTCTGTATCACCCGCAAGCCAATGGTGCAGTAGAAGCATTTAAAAAATATTAGAGAAAGGGATAACAAAAGTCCTATTTGCCAACCGGGACGACTGGGATGAAAGAATTCCAACGACTCTATGGGCATATAGGACAACAATAAAAATATGGCACAAGCAAACTCCATTTCAGCTTGTGTATGGCAAGAAGTGGTGGTACCAGCAGAATTTATATTGCCCAGCAGGCTCATCTCAGAAGCTACGGGAATGACGGATAGCATTGCCTTGTGGGACAAGCTAAGCCAGTTGATGGAACTCGACGAAACCCAGTTCCTAGTAGAGTTCCATAAATCAGTTGAGCAACGAAGACAAAAGGCTTGGCATGATAGGAACATCAGGAAGAAGTTGTTTGAAGTCGGAGACCAGGTGCTCCTTTATGATAGCAAGTTCTAGAAATTCCTAGGGAAGCTACAGATGCACTGGTAGGCCCGTTCATAGTCGCAAAAATAAGAGAATCGAGCGCGGTAAGGCTCGCACAACTGGATGGAGTCTTACTATAGGGATGGGTGAATGGCGCGCACCTGAAGCCCTTCCGCAAGTAAAAAAAAAACAAATCGAGATAATAAGGTTGCGGAAAAACTTAGTATGCCGCAACCCATTTGTGGTCCAGGGGGGTAGCATCAGTGGTCACGCTAGTAGGCTTAGTTAGTAGAGACAGTTGCCACACATGTCATCCTAATCAACAAAATACACGTAGTTCCAAACCTTGTCCAGAATTGATAACTGCACAAGTACAAGTCCCATCCATCGTACCAGTAGTTATTTCCCGATTAAGTAATTAATAAGGCAACTGTCAAGATAGGGTCACAAAATCTTTCCCTTTAAGAATAGAATTAGTTAATAAATAAACCCATCACGGCAAAATAAAGACACCATGCAGCCCACTCTATACTTTCCAGACCACGTCATAGTTGTCACGTCCAAGTCGACCGACGGCGACAAGATATAGCTAGAATACATGAAAAGGTTGCCAAAGTAATTAGTTTCTAAATCCTCATCAATCAGGGGACGTCATGTCAAAGTCGGCTACTTAAATCAAAGGAGGATGTAGGGGACTCTAGAATTTCAATTGCAGATCACAGAAGAATTCCAGGTTCACTCTGAAGAACATGGGCAGAGGACGAGAAGCAAGAAACCTCCAATGTAGATAGTTTACCGCAAAAGAGAAGAGATGGTGAAAGGAATAACATCAGTCCCACAAAATACCTTGGATGCACAAATTGAAATAGTGGATGATCTGTATGGAAAGTATGACAGGTCGAATCTGGTCGACAATGACTTCACAAACGGTTTCCAGTTTCTGACCATGAAGAGGGAAGTGTATGCAGAATAATTTCAAAAGGAGGATGGCAACAAGACCTCCAGGATCAGAGAAGAGCTCAGGGCAATACAGAGGTCCATGTTATTCCACTTAAGAAATATTCTCGTATTTGGCACCCAATTTGCCTCCATGCAGTGCACAAAATTGCTAACAAGCAGGAAGCATGGAGGGTCGCTATGGTTGGATAAGGAGTATCCCATCCATGTGGAGGATATCAGTGGACTCACCGGGCTGGCTGAAGTTGGAAATTCAATCAACACAGTGTTCTAGGTTGGGGTCAAGCGAGGAAAGAAGCAGATGGAGGACAATATTTATGCCAAATACGAGATAGAGCAAGGTGGGAGGGGCGCAAAGCTGGACACGATTAACAAGGATAATACCAGGTTTTCTTGCTACCTCATTGCAAATAAAACAATGCGACACTTCACAAGGAACAAGTGCACCTTGGACACCATTTCAGTTGCAGAACATTGTTTCCAAGGAGAGGTACTCAACTGGTCAGCCTTCATGCTCAATGAACTGTTCGAGGCTTGTAAATATGTGTACAGGAGGAGCACTGGGTTTGTGTTAGGATACTTGTTAATGGCACTAGCAATGTGGAAATGGAGGCCACCACAAGAGAGGCAATTGGCAACCATTGCCGGAGACCAACCAATTGCGCTCCGGTATGAACCGTGGAAGGCATCAGGGGATCCCAACATAAAGGAAATCAATGAGAGAGATTTCAATTTCTAGTACTAGCAGATGTTGGACACCATTCGATCCACCAAGAGGATACCCAAGGCTCTATTGGATGAATTCTAAAACAAGCTCTGGTTTGGCGCCTCCCACATGCACACTTACTTGAGACCGTGATGTGTCAACCCGAGCACGTTTAAGTTGAGGCCGCAAAGGTTTAGCCTGACGGAGGAAGCATTGCACAGAGAGGTGGAGTCCTGGACAGGAGTGGCCTATGAAATAAGAGAAGGGAAACCCAAGTACCTTTTCGGAGCCTTGATGCCGCAAGGGCAAGAGGGAGAGGGGGTAGATAGTAGTCGAAAGTGGGCTGCCGACGAATTACTCTAGTTGATGCTACTCCAAGTGGAGGAAAAGATGTTCAAACTAAGATGAACAATTGCTAGCTTTGACCCAGGTGAGAGCAACTATCTTGAGCAATTTCAAGGTTCCACCATGCTTTCCCCCATTATAATGCCACCGCTCGCTATGGCGCTTCCCTCAGGAGTATCTTAGGCTCCCTCCCAGACCATGGTCCCCAAACCTCAGAAAAAACGAGTCATCCAAACCCTGTTTTCCAAAAAGCCGAAAATTAACCCGCTAGCCCCAATCATTGACCTCACTGTTAAGGTTGAGCATTCAATCCCCGAAACCACTATAGTTAAAGAGATCCATGCTACTACATCCACCGCATTACATCAGTCGCAGGATTCATCCCTGTAAATCGCTACCACCTCCGTGACCCTGTCTAAGATCCTCCCATTCGACCAGCGAAGGACTATTGCAGAAGCAGAAGTTCATTCAGCCGGCTGGACAGAGGGAACCACCCCTACCATGGAAACACCACAAATGGAGAGTACATCACGAATTCTTGGGTTGGACCCATCGGAAGGGAGATGCTTGGATACCATTCCACAGGGGGAAAGGACTGAATCGCACTTGCCAACACTCCCTATAAAGCTTGCAGTGCCGCCAAACCCTAGCATTATTCCAACCACCCCACAGTTCACTCCGCCATCACAGCAAGTCCACTCACCCGCCGCCCATTCTGACAAATCCATCGCCAGTGGCCTACCCCTACAGCAGTATTTCCCCGAACCGAGCACAATGCAGGTAGATACGCTCCATCATTGGTCATCGGCCCAATTATTTTCATTTATTCAGCAAACAGCACACAAGGTTGAGAGGCTCCATGAGGACCTGGCCAAAGAACACGGAGGAGCGAGATTTCCTACAACAAGAAAACATAGAATTGCAAGCCCAAGTTGATCAGATTACACAATGGTTTATATCAATATGGTCGACCGTCACCGAGGCCAACACCGAAGCACCGGTGGACATGGTTTCCTGCACGCTGGTCGGTTGTTGTGATCACATACAGACGGCATGCACGCGCCTGGTAGCCACCAATGCTGAGATGAGACGGAAGCTAGAGACAGTAAGGTCCGCACTACCAGATCCAGTGGAAATTTACGCACTGATGGTCAAGGGAAAGGTCAGGGAACTGGAAGTGAAGAAGTAAGCCTTGGCTAAGGCCCTCGCCGACGGATATGTCCTAATGGACAAGGTCCACAATTGGTTAGGCAGTCTAGCACTAAAGAACCACCTAGTTTACCCGCTCAGAGAACAAATTCAATCATTGTTCGCCAACACAAGAGATTGTACAGACCATACCTAGCTGCAGCAAATCAATGATCAAATCGACATCCTCCAGGCCTAGGTTGACAGCATCAAGGAGGAGTCAGCAAAGAAGAAACGGATAATTAGAGATTTGTGGCCCCCAGTTCGAATGTAAGTTCTACTCTTGAAGGAGGTATGCAACTCCAACAGTCAACAATGGAACGACCTACAGAGCCAGCACCGAAAACTCTAACATCGCAATCGGCCGAGGCGTTCACTCAAGGCACTGATGCAATTCTCGCCAACTAGGACCTAGCCCTTCAAAGATAAACTAAGTTCAGGCAGCAAACAACAGCCTTGGTCCCAGAGTTGGAGCCACAGGAACAGGTGCCACGCCGTAAGCCAAGATCGAGGCAGAAGAGGCACCCACTCCACAAGCAACAATCGAAGCAGCAGAAGTGTTGGTACATCAAACAGCAAAGGTAGTGCCGATAGTAATGCAATCACCACTTGTAGAGCACATGGAAGTAACAGTAGGACCGATAGAGGTCGAAATGACTTGACTCGAGGACGAGTCAAGAAATTGTGGTCATGGCATGTTGGGGCCTTCGTTGAATTTTAAAAGGTTTTGACCAATTTTGACTGACCGAAGGGTGGGAAAGAAACAAATGGAAACAATGGTTGGGTGGCAGAACAAACAGCTTTGGAGGAGTGGTGGCAAGGTGGCAATGGAAAGAAAAGGCAGTCGAGGAGGCGGGAAGGCACAGGAGCAGCCAAGTGGGAGAACAGCTGAGCAAGAACTCACAGTCCACGCAGCAGAGAAGGATATAAAAGGGGAAGACCAGAGAGGAAAAAGGTTGTTTTTGGACTAGCTAGTAGAATAAGGAGTCAATTGAAGACGAGAGAAGACGAAGGGATACACAGTTGTAGAGGCTGAATGAGAGAGTGCTAGGATCTTAGGGGCTTAGTTGTGGAATCAATCTGAACCCGCGAGACTGAGCTGGGTACTTTATGTAATGTTTATGGCAAATGCTGGATCATGTTGTAATATTTCATGTTAAGTTTAATATAAGATATAGACGATGTTAGTTACGACTTCTGATATATTTGGACCTCATGCTTAGTGTGTCTATTAAAATTTTGAATGGCTTATCACTTGCATGTAGATGTTAATTCATAGATTGTCTCAAGGATGTTTCTATCTTTTTTTACGTATAATGGACATATATGTATGTTATCAAATGCACCCAATTGATACTCCCTTGACCCTGTTATCACTTAAAACCACAGTTCACCTATGTCCAAAGATTCATATAAAAAAAAAAAATTTGTTTAAGTCAATAGGTTTCTAGGAGTGTCACTTTGAAATTAGAATTTCAAAAGGTATTGATGTAAGTCCTTGTAAAAAAACCGTTAGATGCCCTCCATCATTATTGTTTAAGGCAGGTCTTGTCTTGTTTGCGTCATTTGTATTTTGCGCGTTTTCGCAGCGCAATCTGATTGGCTAATTTAGCTGCGCAATCATTTTTCCACCTTTTCGCAGCGTATCATTTACCAGCCATTTCGTAGCGTGGTTTGTCAATTCATAATTGTCTGCGCTACGAAATCGGGGATTCGGGGTTTTTTGCAGCGCATTTTCTTGAAATGTCAAATCTGGGGAGATGAGTCATCAGGTCCATCCACATTTTTTCAGTTGATGTCTTCTCCAGGTCATGATAGGTTATCATTCTGCCATCAGGTTTAGGATCACGCACAT
>APFE031474358.1:14104-35588 GCA_000404065.3 Pinus taeda
GAAGTGCAAACATTTCCTCAAGTTTTGCACTCAAAAAAGAGGTTTGAACCTCTAGAGATTTGATCCCTCTAAATACTTGGTAAATCCAGAGTTAAGATGGATCTAGAGAGGTACTTAAAAAGAATTCTAACTATATTATATATTGGATTAATATAAATTAAAAATATGAATAGTTAATATTCTAAAAAGTTGATTAATATTACCTACCTATCATAAGTAAAGTTAATTCATTTTAAATTGACATGAATATGATTTGTACCTAAAAAAATTTAGTTATATTATATAGTGGATTAATACAAATAAAAAATATGAATAGTTAATATTCAAAAAAGTTGTGGGTATATTGTATGTTAGAATTGTAGTAAGAAAATACTTCATTTGACTGATGTCTTAGTCAAATGGAGAAATTTGATTTTGCACATCAACAGGATGACTTAGGTAGGTTGCAAGTAGTTGGAGTGACATGGCCTTGTCTCCTAGTTAAATCAGTAAATTTGAGTTTGTAGGATATAAGTAGAGTTGTGCATGGGTTGATTGCTAAAATCTAACAATCTAGTGGAGATATTGTTAGTTAAACTCAGTTATATGAACTATAGTCATTAGTTGAGTTCAGTTGAGTAGTAATGATTGTTGTCAACTCATTGATCTCTCGGTTAACTAATCAATTTACTAAAACTAGTCTCAGTCATGCATGGAATTTGAATTGCCTAGTTGGAGTGGAGGAAAAGGCACATTGTAATTATCGATTGTATACTAGTTGAGTGTACAATTTTTGCATTAGAGCAGGTGGTCAATTCCTCTAGCAATTGCGCAAGGAAATAGGGAATTTCCCTATCTTTTAGGAGTTAATTTTCTCAAGGATTGTGCAAGGAAATAGGAGGAAGGTTGAGGCCTATTTTGGTTTAAGTGTTGGTCAAAGCATGTCAATGAGTAGGAGATCAAAATTGTCGTGTAGGGTGTGCTTCATATGTGGAGCAGTCATTGTAATTGATCCATATTCTCATCTGAATTAATACAAAGTAACAAGGGGGTTTTTCCCAATTGGGTTCCCCTATAAAATCATTGTGTTCCATGTGTTTTAATGGTTGCATGTTACTGTGTGTGTTTCTATTGTATGTTTTCCCTTCCATAAATTGAGTAGAAGAAATTTGTGTCTATTGTTGTCAGTTCGAATTCATTAGCAACTGCAAATTTATTGCCATTTCTACATGTTATCAAAGCTTTGAAAACTACATAGAAACCAGATTCCATATCCTCTCAGGAAAAAAAAAAAAATCGAATTGCAGAGTTTGTGGAGCAGATTTTCTTCAGTGCAGGAAAAATGCTTTCAATGGATTGAGACTTGAATATGCCTTGGAGGGAAGCTCGAATTTCATAGCTTGGAAGGAAAGGATGGAAGTTGTGTTAGATGACAATGGAGTGTTGGAATACACAAAAATTGATATTGCAAAACCCCCAGCATCTGAAGCACAACAGTTGGCCCAGTGGAAGAAAGATTCTGCAAAAGACAGGAGGATTATCCTGGAGGGTGTAAGAGACCATATAGTTTTAAATTTACATGTCAAGGAGATTCCTTTTGCTATGTGGAAGACCCTCACAAACCTATTCAAAAGCAGCAATGATGCCAGGAAATTGGCATTGAGAGACAAGCTCAGGAACATTCGAATGTAGAAAAATGAAATGGTTGCTCAATACCTCTCTAGATTTACTCAGGTTAGAGATGAACATGGAGGAGTTGGACAAAAAGTTCTACAATCTAAACTTGTGATTTTAACACTCCTTGGCCTTCCAAAGTCCTGGCACAACTATTAGGATTCAATAAATGGAATAGACAAGCTACCAAATTGGGAGAGACTTCGGTCTGATTTGGTGCAGGAGGAGATCAGAAGAAAGAGTAGAAATGGTGTCACATCCAAAGATGAGGACGAAGAAAACTTTTCATTGGCATGCAAGGGAAAGAAGGCCCAAGGAAAGGCAGAATCCAGCCAAAACCAGGGCAAGAAGAAGGACCTCAACAAAATTAAATGTTTTCACTGTTGTGAGTATGGACACTATGCAGCCAGCTGTCCATACAAGAAATCCAGTAAGAAGCATGCAGGGGGACCATGAGGTGATGCTCTCACATCACAATTTGAATTGGATTTCACCCTCATTACATGCATGGAAAGTACTATATGAGGTAGTGTAAGGTACTTAGACTCTGCAACCTCATTTCATATGCCAGGGAGCAAAGAGTTCTTCAGCAACCTAGAGGAGAAGGACCTACAATTACACATAGAACTTGGAGATGATGGGAGGTATAGTACCAAAGCGATCGGTATTTTCACCTTTAAGAGGGAGTTAGGCTCTCATTTTCACCTGAAAAATGTAATGTATATGCCTAGGCTAAATAAAAATTTGATTTTTGTAGTTGTGTTGGAGGACAAACAATATGATGTGGTGTTCAGTAAAGGGAAATCTTTTTTGAAGCATGTTGTTACTAGGCAAGTAAAACAAATCGGTGTTAGAGTGAAAGATCTCTACAAGCTAGAGGTGGATGTTTGTGTTGCATTGAGTAGCAAGGTAGAACATGTTCAGAGTCGAGATGTTAGAGAACTCTGGCATAGGCGCATGGGTCACCTATACCATGGAGCTTTGAACATAATGCAACAGATCACCACAAGACTTCCAAAATGCACCCTTGACCAACATGATGTTTGCAAGGGATGCACCCTCGGAAAATATGTGAAATTTTCCTTCCAGGGTCGAGATAGCAAAGTTGGAGCCATCTTGGAGCAAGTCCACTTAAATGTGTGTGGACCATTTTCTACAGTCTCAGTTGCAAAGCACAAGTATTATGTAATTTTCATAGATGATTTTTCCTGCAAGTGTTGAATCTATTTTATGAAGAAGAAAGATGAAGTGTTTGCAAAATTTGTTGAATTCAAAGCATTTTTTTTAAATGAGACTGGATAGAAAATTAAATCCCTAATAAGTGATAATGGAGGAGACTTTGTGTCTAATGCCTTCAAAGAATTTTGTGCTAAGGAAGGTATTATAAGATAACTAATTACACCCCACAACCGATAGCAAAATGGGGTGGAAGAGAGGAAAAATATAAGCATTGTAGGAGCTACAAGAACAATGTTGCATGATCAAGGATTTCCATTATCCTTGTTGGAAGAAGCTTGTAATACAACAATTTATTTGTAGAACCAGAACCTCAGAAAATACTTGGCATGATCACACCTGAAGAGGCTTTCTCTGGGAGGAAGCCAGATGTCTCCCATTTTTGAATTTTTGGAGCTATAGTATATTGTCATGTCTCCAAGGATAACAGGAAAAATTTGGAGCCTACAATTGAGATGGAGATCTTTGTAGGATAGACAGGGACACCTCATAACTATAAGGTGTATTTTCCCTCACTCATGATGATAGTGATAAGGAGAGATGTTAGATTTGATGAGGAGAAGGTTATGAGAATCTCTTTAGAGTGAGAGCTAAGTATTCCACTAGAGGAGGAGATTCTAGCTCCAAAGGAGGATCCTCAATCAGAGCCTTAGGATGTTGTGGAGCAACCACATGTGGAGGAGCAAAGAGGAGGCCAAGTGGAGGCACCCACTCAACCAAAATCTCCCAAAGAGGGGAGAAAAAAACCAAAGACGCTGATAGGTTGGTGCAGGATGTACAAGAGCATGTGGGAGCTCATACATCCTTTTGCAAGTAGAGGAGATCACCAGACAGGTATATTAGTTATATGGCACTCATGACATAACTCATTGATTATGAGCCTTCTTCATTTGAGAAGGTAGTTTCCCAACCAATGTGGGTAGATGCCATGGTGGAGGATTATGACTCCATCATGAAGAGCAATGTATGGGAGGAGGTGCTAAGACCAGAGAACAAGTCAGTGGTTGGTTCCAGATGGATATACAAAGTGAAACATGCAGATGATGGCAGTATCGAGAAGTACAAGGCTGGATTTGTGGCCAAAGGCTTCTCACATGTAGAGGGAGTTGATTACGAGGAGACATTTGCCCTTGTGGCAAGATACTCATCCATCAAAGCCATTCTAGCATTAGTTGCGTAGTTGGGGTGGAAGATCCACCAAATGGATGTTGAGACTGCGTTCCTCAATGGAGTGGTTGAGGAAGAGATTTACATATAGAAACTTGAGGAGTTTGAGACATTTGACAAGGAGGCACATGTGTGTAGACTTAGGAGAGCCCTTTATGGTCTCAAGCAAGCACCCTGTGCTTGGTACATTCGCATAGACTCCTATCTCAATGGACTTGGCTTCACTAAGAGTGAAACATGTTAGAAAAATATTATATATGACAGAGAAATGCAAGACATATAATACGTGGAAAAACACAAACACATAAAACCATAGAGACACAGATATACGTGGTTCACCTAGTTTGGGCTACGTCCACCCCAAACAACGAGTCCTTCCTTTCTATTATCCAACAAAATGAAGAGACACGACCTATAGCAGATCCGCTGTAATATCCTCTATTTTCTCTCACAGTCTCACCTCTCTATTTCTCGCTCTGAGAATACGCATATATTCAACAACCTCAATACAATACCCTCATACAAAGAGAGGGGTTGCCTTCTAGGGAAAAAAACCCTAAACTAAACATAAATTCTACTGTCAGATCATTCGCCTAATGAATGGCCTAGATTGACTAGAAATTACTATACTTTTACAAGGCAATTTTACATCTGTTTTTAGCTTCGGGGGCGCTACCCCCAAAACCCCCACCAGGGGATCGCTGGCCCCAGGAACCCCCCGCCCAGGGGGATGGCCACCCCCGAACCTCCGTAGGGGGGACAAGTCCCCTCCGCACCCCTTCGCATGGAGGGGTGTACAATCTTCCTGGGGTATACATCTGGCTGAAACAAAGACCTCTAAATTAGGATGATAATCATGCTCCACCCGCAACGAAACAGATGTCAATCTCTACTACATTGTGGTAGATGGCAAATTTCTTATCTTAGTCCTGTATGTAGATGACCTGATACTAACAAGGGATGAGAAGTTGATCCAGTATTTCAAGGAGGACCTTGAAAAGAGTTCAAGATGAAGGACATGGGTTTGATGCACTACTTCCTTGGTTTGGAGGTGTAGCAGTGAGATGGAGAGTTTTTTGTGAGTCAAGGTAAGTATACCTTTGAAATACTTCAGAGATTCCATATACACGACTACAAGCCTATGGACACTCCTTTATCTACCACCTAGAAGAAGGAGGATGCTTCTATAGGAGAGGCAGTAGGTGCCACCATCTACAAACAGTTGGTGGGGTCCTTGATGTATCTGGTGAACACAAGGCCCGACATATGTTTTGCATTTAATCAGTTGAGTCAATTTATGGTGAAGCCTACCAAGCTTCATTGGAAAGCAATAAAAAATGTGCTTAGATACCTTAGAGGCACAACAAATTTTGGTTTATGGTACATGATTAATGATGGTGTGAAGATCCAGGGCTTCACTAATGTAGATTGGGCAGGGAATCCATCAGACAGGAAGAGAACTTCGGGAGCTATCTTGAATGTTGGGTCAAAAACTATTTCCTGGTATACCAGGAAACAGAGATCTATAGCACTCAACTCAACATAGGTCGAGTATATGTTTGATGCGATGCCATTTGGATGAGGGAAATTCTTTTTGGTCTCTTAAGTCAGGAGATGGATCCTACTCTGGTTTATTTTGAATATCAGAGTTGTATCAAACTCTCTGAAAATCTAGTATTTCATTACAAGTCCAAGCACATTAATATTAGGTACCATCACTTGAGAGATTGTGTGGAAAGGAAAATCATGATGTTGTAGTACATTCCCACAAAGGAGCAAAATGTAGATATTTTGACAAAGGCACTAACAAGAGGCAAATTCGAGTTCCATAGGAGCAGGATAGGGGTGATGCAAAATCCTTTTCTTGCTGAGAGGAAGTGTTAGAATTGTAGTAATAAAAGGATCCATTTGACTTGTGCCTTAGTCAAATGGAGAAATTTGATTTTCCACATCAACATGATGACTTAGATTGCATTTAGTTGGAGTGACATGGGCTTGTCTCTTAGTTAAATCAGTAGATTTGAGTTTGTAGGCTAGAAGTAGAGTTGTGCATGGGTTGATTTTTAAAATCTAGAAATCTAGTGGAGTTATTATTAGTTAAACTCAGTTGTCTAAGCTCTAGTAATTAATAGAGTCAGTAGGAGTTCAATTGAGTAGTAATGATTGTTGTCAGCTCACTAATCTCTCAGTTAACTAATTAATTTACTAAAAATAGTCCCATCCAGGCATGGAATTCGGACTGCCTAGTTGGAGTGGAGGAAAAGGCACATTGTAATTATCAATTGTATACTAGTTGAGTTTACAAATTTTCCATTGAAGCAGGTGGTCAATTCCTCTAGCAATTGCGCAAGGAAATAGGGCATTTCCCTATCTTTTAGGATCTAATTTTCTCAAGGATTGTGCAAGGAAATAGGAGGAAGGGTGAGGCCTATTTTTGTTGAGTGTTGGTCAGAGAATGTCAGTGAGCAGGAGATCAAAATTGTCATGCAGGGTGTGCTTCATATGTGAAGCAGTCATTGTAATTGATCCATATTCTCATCTGAATTAATGCAAAGCAACAAGGGGGTTTTTCCCAGTTGGTTTCCCCTGTAAAATGATTGTGTTCCTTGTGTATTTAATGGTTGCATGTTATTGCATGCTTTTCTATTGTATGTTTTCCCTTCCGCAGATTGAGCATTAGAAATTTATGTATAATTTTTCAGTTTGAAGTCATTAGCAGATGCAAGTTTTTTGTGATTTCTACATGGTATAACGAATTAATATAAATAAAAAATAACAAGTTAATATTAAAGTTTTAAAAAGAATTAAAATTTCAAAACAAATGATCAACTAATTAAGTAATTATAGGTTTATTACTATATTAAAAAAATTGCATGTAAAAGGTCTAATAAACTAACCCCACAATTAAATGATCTTATATAATATATATAATATTGAATTTATAAGAAAATATGCTTCTTGCTTAATGTTTGCCTATAGGTTGAGCTCTAAGGCTATATTTTTATATGGCATGTTTTCATATCTTCTTGTATTGTTTCCTCATTTTTTATAGTTGTTATAATAAGCTTATTGAAAATATTTTGGGAGGCGAAAGAGTGAGGATGACACTAGCAAGACCTAAGACAATTTCATAGAGCATGTGGTGATCTTCAACCAATATTTTAATTTGTGTGCATTGACTGGCTAGTATTGTTGTTAATTATGTATTCCTAGCTCTTTAAGAATCACGTTGAGAAGTCATTATATTATTGGAGTGAGAGAAGGATACGTAAAGGTCCTCAGTTCAATGAGTAGTCCTCCTCTGAACTCAATAAAGATTGAATATTCACATGGAATGCATCCATTCAAGTGTATATATACTTACACACTAAATGAAAACATGAATGGTGTTCAAAGAGCCAAGAAAATTCCAAATTGGAGAATGTCGAAGAGGAAACCACCCATTATTATAGAAACATTGAAACTGAATCATCGCTAATAAAGATAAGCAAACCTTACCCAAAATATCGAGCCTTATCAAACCTGAGAACCAACACAAGTCATAAAGAGTTGAAGGGCATGTTGCTACAAAATCTAGCAAGCCTCGTGTGAGGCCTCACAAGGAAATAACTAGACCAATATACAACAATGAGGTTGTTGTCATTGTCACCTTAGCACTCCACCTACTGCTCTTTAGTGGAATTTCGCCACACAAGAGGTTTCTTGGTTTCTCACCTAAAGGATATTCTAAGTAAGTTAGATCAAGGTGAAATATGTGAGAGGCTAAGAAAGGTACTTCTTCCATGGATTAGGTCACAATTATCTACGTAAAGGAGCAACATACCATAAGTTAAGCCTTGAAAATAATATTCAAAACTAGGGTTTGAAGATATACTTCAAAAAAAGTGCATCTAGGCATGCAATCACAAGAAAAAGGTTTACTTGAAGATATAATCAACAATAGGAGATGGAAAACCTTCAAATAAGCCCTAAGTTGAAGCCTTGTCTATGATTAGGGTTTATTAGGGAAATAATTACCTAGGGTTGGTGATGTTCGCCCTACAAAAGTGATTTTCACCATGAAAGAGCCTAGATTTTTAGTGTGTGAAGTCAATCAAGGTGAAAACAATATAAAGGAGGTCCAACTATTTGATTCCTAAAACCCTAGTTGAATTCGACTCTTGCCCTAGCTAGCCCTAGAGGGTTGCCTTAAATGGATTAAGAAATTAGAAAAGAAAGAAAAGGATAAAATTTTCAAATATTTTTTACCATCACAAGGATCCTAGTGCCTTTCCCTACTTGGGTGATGGAGTCTTAGGGATTAAATTTAAGAGATATCAAATTCATGCATGGAGGAAGGGAGAAACCCTAGTTTTCACTCGCAAACCCTATCTTTTCATGAGGGGAGAATTAACTAGAAGAAATCTCTCTAGGAGGTCATATAGGGAATTGAAGTAAAATATATTTAACATGCAATAATTCACCAAGATCTCCGACAAAAAATTGCATTTAGACAAGGAATAATAGAAACCTTAACAATATTTCATCACATGCAAAACTTAAAAGGTATGCAATAATAATCTTAAATTTTCCAAGAAATTTCCTTCTTTCAATCCTAAAAAGTTGCCTCTAATACACAAACTAGTCTCCAATAGCAATAGCTCCACAAAAGATCATGTCTCCAAAAGTAGCGAAATACAAAGGTTAAGTCAACCTTTCTCTAAGGAGACTAAAATCCACAAAGTTGATGATGAATAAACGAATGGAACGATCCTCCTTTTATAAGAGGTTTATCACATCCATTAATGTAACTAAAAGCCCTTAAACAAGATTATTTTGAGTAGACATAAAGTAAACAGGTTACAATCCAACCCAATAGCCCAACAAAATAAAATATGCCATCATCTCCCCACACTTGTGAGCCGTAAGGCCTCTCTAAGCATGATTTCATGCCCTTTTAGGGTTTAAAATGCTCCAAAAGTGCACTGCAAGGGATGGATGTGTCTCTAAGCACCGTGATCAACCTCAATTTGAGGAAGGGTCCCCAAATCAAGCCTCAAAACATCTCCATGTATCCAAAAGCTAACTTTATGTGTTTCACCTCATCTCCATGGGTGCCATCTAGACAACTTAATGTACTCTCTCTCCAACATTGTGGCTCCATGAGGTAATACAAGCCTTCCCTAATCATCTTGAGGATTTGCATCATCATCTAGGCTTTGGATCAAGGCATGCCCATCAAGTAGTGTTAAGACTAGCTTGGGGGCATGATGGGTCCATTGGGTACATCATCAATAATCCTCAATGTCAAGCAAGATGAGCTCACTTTTCTAGCATCTCAGGGTGCTTTATGGTGTCCATCAATAGCCAATATCATCAAAGTGCTCAACATCCTCCTATAGAAGGGAAACATTGCATTTGTAAGGTCATCATGCTCTTTGGAAGTGTAATATGGCATGGGCATCATGTGGAGTAGGAGTGTAATAGTGTTCCCTCAAGACCTCAGATAGTCTATGCAGAACCACCTGGAAAAAGCATCTCAAACTCAAGTGAAAGCAACCACTCATTACAGACAAAAACCATTAATGCATCAATGTGGACTATACTTGAGTGTTAAGGCCATAATAATACTTCAAACCATGATCACCTTTATATATCTAACTAGATCATGTCCCATAAAAGTTTTCCCTACCTTTGTAAAGGGTGGATAGGTAATCAACCATCTTAGGTGCTTCCAACCCCTGAGGGGAGGTGGCATTTCCAAGATCAACCCTTCAATTCATAAGCGTTAGTGAGAATGGGTGGTAACAGAGAGGAATGACTTCATGGCTAAGTGCCACGGTCGAGGGACTAGTTGATGGAGGCCCACATCTTGAGTTTATAGATGTAATAGAGGGAGTGATCATGGAGGCATGAGTTACCCCTTTCCTTGGCGTGCTTTTTCCACCCCTTTGGTGTGCCTTTTATTTCTTTTTTATAATGATTTTATATGGTGCATAACTCAAGGATCAAAGCTTTCTATTTGTGATATATCATTTATTTTACCCCTTAAGATGAGCTAGTTTCTTACTCGTCAAGGTTGGGACATGCAAGGGTTCCTTATGATGAATGGAGCATCAAGTGCAAAGGAACCAGACGATGGCTAATGAGGGGGGTAGATCTCATGCTAGGTTTTTTCCCACACACTAAATATGTCCCGCCAATATTTTGCATTTTAAATTTTCCTTTTTCTTTTATTGTGGCCATCTTATGCTTGTTCATTCTTTCAGAAACAATAAAATATAGGGAAAAAAATTTAACCCTACTCAAGGATGTTGATATGTGAATGCCAAATCCCAATGAAAAAATGACAGTTAACCTGAAGGATGGATGTGGTATTAAGGGAATGCTGAAATATGTTATGTAGGAAATGATAATCAACACATCAATCTAATTTTCCCATGTAGTGCCCCTCCTATAACCCTAAGGCCTTAGAGGAGGTCCCATTGGACTAGGGATAAAGACTAACCCCTTGCTAAGGTGAGAGAACAAGTTCGCAGTCAAGTTAAGTCAATTATCCAGATCACCCATTTATCCATGTTAGATTTCCCAAAATAGAAAGTAAAAGAACTTGATTGCAAAATGGATAAAGTACCTACCAAGTGGTAGCCCACCTTCCTTCAAGAGGAATTCCAGATGGTGAGAGGTCAATGACCCATGTAAATGGCAGAGGAATGTGGCATGTCATCATCACTAAGAAATGTGTAGGGTTGTTGGCTGATAGGTTTTCTAAGATAAGGCAAAAAGTTTTATCCTATAGGGTTACCCAATTTGGTTGGTAATAGTATCTAACTAGGCTAACCAATGGAGGATTCTCATAGAAACCAAAAGAAACAATGAATAAAATCTCACTTATGCTATGTTTAAACATTATTTCAAATTTATTGTCCCTCCCACTTATGTGCTTAGAGAAATGAGTGGGGGTTGGTACACTGTGGGGAGCCCATATTATTGTCCATCTCATATGCCTTGATGCAAAATACCACTTGTCCTTCACCTTAAAAATTCATGCCATTTATAACACCGTTGTTGCACGCCCATGACCTAGCTCGCGCCCCTGCCTTCCGCGCTGCCTCCTGCAACAGCCCTGCCTAGCAGCCTGCTGCTGTCAGGGTCCCTTCCTTCCCTCTGGCCTCCTGCTGGCGAGTTCCTTTCGCGCTGACCCTTCTTGTTCTGGGCTTGGTAGCCTTCTGCTGCTGAGCTTTTCTCTGCCCAATGTCTCATCAGCCGAGGGATGGTCCTCCTTCTTCGAATGGCGATTCAAACCAAGAAGCAGCTTTCGCCTCCCTAATAGTTGATCAGGGAGTTCCAAAAGCTAGACTAGTTGTAAGTAAATTTGTTAAAAAACTAGATGAAATCCCTAAAATAACCTTACCCCCTACTCTACCTCTAAAATCAACCATTTCTCTAGCTGAACGGGGACTGATTGGGTAGTTCACAAGTCTGTGGCCCTCCCCCAGAGCAGTTCAAAAATGGGTGGAGAGAAACTGGAGCGCCAATATACAAGGGAAAATTGCGATCAGGTACTGTGGAAGGGGCTACTACACATTTTTATTTGAATCTAAAGAAGATAGGAACCTTATCTTCAGGAATGGACCATATTTCATGGATTCGCGAGGCCTATATTTGAACAGGTGGTCTTTGAACTTTGACCCTAAGATGGACATACCAAACGCAGTGTCGACTTGGGTTAGGTTGCCACATCTCCCACTTCACTGCTGGGGGAATGAATCAGTCAAAGCAATAGGGAATGCAGTGGGCAAGTATATTGATAGATGTGAACCAAAAGACAACATGCATGTTTGTGCCAGGACCTGTGTGGAAGTAGATTTGGGAAAAGGGCTCCCGGAGACAATCAAACTTAGGATGGACCAGTGGATGCACATCCAGCAATTGGACTATGAGCAAATCCCCTTCAAATGCAAGGTATGTCACGAGTATGGTCATTTCGCTAATAGATGTAGCAAGCTTAAGGATGTAAAGACAGTTGAGAATGCAGAAATCCAAGAAAATAACTAGGAACAAGTGAAAAGGAAGAAAACTAGTAATAAACAAAATGCCCAGAACCCTCCTCAAGCAAATGAAAATATCGCTACTTCCTCTCACCCCCTCATCATCCCAACTCCTCCAGTTGAACCATCTTCTAATCCCTTCGAACTCCTTGAAGATGACCCCCCATCTCCCCACTCCCCTACCCAGCTAAATGCCAATGCCAGTGCCAGTGCTTCCTCCACACCCCCCAGCTTCTCGCCTCCCCCCCCCCCCCCCCCCCCCCTCCAATGATAGAATCCTCACCAGAAACAAAGTCAAAGAAACAACCAATGCTCTGGAACAACCAAAAAAAGTTGGGAGGAAATCCAACAAGGAACTTAGAGATGAGGCTGCAGCAAAGGACATGGTTATCAGAACTCAACAGCCTATGGACACCTTCTTGGGCAAACAGAAAGGGAGTGTGGAAAAAATGCAGCCAAAGGAAAAGGTTGGGAACCACCATAAACCAAGTAGATAATGATCTTGGTCTCTTGGAACAGCAGGGGGTTGGGTTCTGCCTTAAAACTCAACGCAACAAGAGATCTGATAAAGCAGGAACAGACGGATATTTTAATGATCCAAGAGACCAAAATTAATAACCGAGAATTTCAAAATTTGATAGCAACCCAATTTTTTTTGAAGGAATAGCAACATATTCAAATGGGGCATCATGAGGCATTAGTACTTTGTGGAATAAATGGAACTGGAAAATTATCAGCCAAAAACTCAACAGCAGCTGGGTTAGGACAAATCTAATAAAGAAGAATACAAAAATCACATATACAATTAAAAATATATATTCACCGAATCATTATAGAGACAAAGCCTTATGTTGGGAGTCTCTAAAAGAAGAGGTTCAAGATGCCCAGATTGACAACCTAATAATGGGAAGGGATCTAAATCTGATCCAGAATATAGAGGAAAAGCTGGGAGGTAGATTCATAGGAGATCCGTCAAGAGCTGCCTTGGAGGATATTATTGTTGAACATAAGTTGCTTGATATCCATCCCAACAACGGAAAATTCACATCGAGCAACAAAAGAACGGGCATTCATAACATAAAAGAAAGGCTTGATAGAATCTTGATCCAGGAGGATATTGCAGCAAGTTTCTTGTCCATAAAGAGTAAAATCGTGCATGCCTTGGTGTCTGACCATAAGTCGGTTGTGCTCATTTTGGACAAGTGGGAAAATTAGGGTCCGATTCCATTTAAGTACAACAAAATTTGGGACAACAAGTATAGCTTCAAGAATTTGATCAAAGAGAGCTAGGAAGAAGAGGTTTTGGGCTCCCCACAGTATGTTTGGGAGACTAAGCTCAAAAATGTGAGAGAAAATTAGAACGTGGGCTAGAGAAGAAGCTTTAAGGGACAAGAAACTAAAATCAGAACTGCAAGACAAGCTGGAGAAGTGGAACAAAGAAAAGGAAAGTCAACAAGTTACTGAACAAGACAAAGCTCATGAAGCAGAAATATTTGGGCCCTCTATCAGCAAAATAGAAACGAAGAGGAGGAACTTAGACAAAAATCTAGATGTCTTTGGATCCAAGCTGGGGACAAGAACACAACCTTTTTCCACAACAACCTCAAGATTTTCCGAGCAGGCAACCAAATTGACAATCCATGTGGCAGGGCAGGAAATCAAGGGGAAAGAGGAAATAAAAGAAGCAATGTTTCACCACTTTAAATCCCTCCTCACAGCGGAGGAACAGCAAGTGGATAGCGCTGATTTTCTTCATCAAATTAGCCACAAAGTCAACGATTAGCAAAACAGTGAGCTCGAGAAGGAGATAACAGCGGAAGAAATAAGGGAATCTGTTTGGAGCATGCACCCGGAAAAAGCTTCAGGCCCTTATGGATTTACCATCGCCTTCTACAAGAGCCATTGGGAGACAATCCAAAAAGATCTGGTACATATGGTCAAAAATGTTTTCAAAAAGCATAAAGTGGGGGAAAATACGAAAAATTCTCACCTGGCCCTTATCCCCAAGGAGCCAAATCCTGTCTCCTTTGATAGATTCAAGCCAATTTCTCTTTGTAACTCTTCATACAAAATCATCAACAAGATTTTGGAAAACCATCTAAAAAAAATCCTTCCTTGTATCATTTCGGAATACCAAGGGGGCTTCGTCCCAAAAAGGCAAATAACTGATAATGTAATCCTCATTCAAGAAGCCATACACAACAACGTCCAAAACAATGAAAGAGGAATGGTTATAAAGTTGGATATGGCAAACACATTTGACCGTGTTTGCCATCGTTTTCTTGCTGTAGTTCTACAAAAGTTTGGCATTTCAATCAAGTTTATTAGGATCATTGAAGCATGCATTTCCAACCCATGGATCACACCTCTGATTAATGGAAGACCCAGTCTTCCCAATAGATACTTTCGCAACTCTAGAGGACTGAGGCAGGGATGCCCACTCTCTCCTTTTCTGTACATCATTATGGCAGAAACTCTTAGCATACAGTTGGAAAATCAACGTTTGAGAAGGGAGATTACCGGCATAAGAATTGCAGGAGATGTGAAAGAAATTAATCACTCTCTCTTTGCAGAGGACACCCTTTTGATTGGGGGAGCATCCAGCATAATTGCTAGAAGGTTCAAAAAGGTTTTAGATGACTTCCTAGCTGTCTCTGGAGGTCTTTTGAACAATAAAAAATGCAGAATATACACCTGGAATGTGCCAAACAACATCATGCAAAGGATTTCCCAAATATTGGAAATCCTAGTACAACAAAATTGGATTCACTTCATATATTTGGGTTTCCCATTGGCCAAAGAAGGGATTAAGACAGAGACTTGGAATAAACAAATCGAGAAAGTAAGAGGGAAAATCCAAAGCTGGGGAATGATGTGGGTAAACTTGGCTGGTAGAACCATCTTAATCAAAGCGCTCCTTTCGGCTTTGCCTTTCTATCAGTTTGCTTTAATTTTGGCTCCTGCTAGCATTCATAAACAAATGGAGCTCATAATCAGAGGCTTCCTTTGGTGTGGGGGGGGGGAGACAGGACTCCAAGAAGTTCAGTTTGGTTCGGTGGGATCAAGTCACTCTTCCATTTGGATATGGAGGTATCTCCATCCGTCTCCCAAATATAAGAAACAAAGCTCTTGGTATAAAATTAGTCTGCCGCATGTTAATTGGTCAGGATCACTGGTGGGGAGAAGCCTTGGCCAGGAAATACCTCAACAGACAGAGGTCTTCACTGATTAATGGGCTGATCCCGGACCGTCCTTGTACCCAAATTTGGAGACATATCAAAAAAACCATCCCACACATCAAAGATCAACTCTCAAAGAATCCTGGAAATGGAGAAAACACTTCCATCTGGAACGATAGAATCATGGGAGCAGCCCCATTAAAAGGACACCACAATTTGAATGAACTTCATGCCTAGATGGAGCGCATATCTTCCTTATACTCTATTTCAAAGTAGGATCAAAATAGATGGACTGCTTGGAAAATGCCATCTCTTCCAAATCACCTCGCTGATCAGTGGGAAGAATTGAAGGTACTTCTATATGGCTCAGCTCCGATAAAAAAACTGAATATGGATTCCTATATTTGGGATCCCAGCGGAGGAGACTACACTGTCAAGTCTGGCTACAACTTCCTCTGCAACGATAGAAACTTCGATAATTGGAGCCTCTGGCTTGCTGTGTGGAAGAACACTTGTCTTCCTAAAGTCAAGTTCTTCGTGTGGACCCTGTTAAAAGAGAGGATTCTTACTGCTAAGAATTTGAGGAAAAAGGGCATTCATGGGCTGTCAATGTGTGTTCTTTTCCATTCTGAAGAAGAGAGCTCCCGGCATCTCTTCTTGAACTATCCCATAGCCAGACAGTGCTGGAAACAGGTTAGCAGCCCCCTCGAATTGAAAATTGAAGCAATTGTGCAACTGCCTCTATTATTCAAAAATTGGGCTCACAACTATCCCCATGTAAAGCAAAACAAGGCTGCCATCATAAGTGTTTGGAAGTGTCTCCCCTCCACACTTTGCTGGCACATCTGGTTGGCCAGGAACAAGTGCATCTTCAAGGGCAAAAAACCAAGTTCAGGGATTATTCTTTCCAAAACTTGGGCTCAACTTGCGAAATGATCAACACCAAAGGTATGCTTCCTCCCGATCAAACCAACTGGACACATGCGGAAAAGGTTTGGTACAATAAAATTCCCTCGGATGGCCTAGCAAGGATTTATATTCCAAATAATGTTGGAAACAAACAAGCAAATTGGAAGCTGTAGGGAAATGAAAGGGAAGTAGAGGGATGGATCAAAAACCAAAAAAACTTCATACTCTTCTTTGATGGAGCTTCAAAGAACAACCATGAAAGAGCTGGGGCAGGTGGGCTAATTCTGGACCAGTAAGGTGAAACAATATCAATGTTCGAGTGGGGGCTTGGGACTCTGTCAAACAGTAGAGCAGCGACTTATGGTTTGTTAATGGGAACCATCCTCCTCACTAAGCTCCAAGTCAAAGATCCAATTATTATCGGAGACTCTGCTATTATAATAGCAGCAATGGATTCTGGAAGAGAATTTAAAAACCTAGCCTTGAATAAGATAAAGCAAAGAATCAATGATAGTGCCAATCAATTAGGGAAAGTGGTCTATAAACACGTGCTAAGAGTTCATAACCAAGCAGCTGATGCCTTAGCCAGCAAGGCGGTGGACAGAGAGGTTGGGACAGCAAAAGAAAATAATGTTGTCTACGAAAAACCAATACCATAATCAGTCTATTGGGGTGATATGGCCCATAATAAAAAATCCTGGGAAAAAGCATCACTCATGGGGAAAAAAGGAATTCAGTACTATGCAGACCCAGACCACGATTTACCAGCATATGACGGACACAAAAATCAAAGGAAATCCGCCTAGAGCAGTGCGGAAAATCTCCTCCATTCATAGCAGTAAGCAGAGGATCCTCATGAATAAAAAATATCGGCCTCAAGACATGACAGAAGTGGGCAATAGTCTTTTCAAGCACGGAGGAATCAACTTTGTCACAAATCGCAATGTATCAGCTATCAGGAAGGATCACGAGGAACCCCCCATCAACTTCTATAAGAAGCAGCCCGGGGTTAGGTTTCCTCATATGAAGAAGCCTCTCAACAGCGCTTGCAGAAGCTCAGGTTGCAGCGTCTGTTTCTGGAGGTGTCCGCGAAGCATCATTAGCTACTATTTTTCCCTTTTGTGCGTCGGCAAAGGTATTGTTGTTTTAGTTATTTGTCTGTGTTATCTTTCTGCTAACACCCTGCTTGTTCTTGTGGTTCCGTTTAGTCTTGAGCTTAGGGCTTTTCAAGTTATTTTAGTGGCAATTCATAGCTCTACACAGTTTAATCCCTCTCCTTGCCCCCAGATCTTCTCCCATCCACCCAGTTTCTTCCCTCCCTCATCAACAAAAGCTTCTCTGGGCTCCAGAAGTAAATATGATCCCTCTATCAGGTTGATCCTTCCTCTCAAAAGCACTCTCACCTATAGGCATCAGCATCAGTCAACCATTAGCGAAGATCTACACTCCAAGCATTACTCAAGCTGCAACAGACTTCTGATCAAAGGAAAACTTTCGGCCAATAACTTCAGAATCGTTGCCTTCTGCCCACCCATATTCAGAAGACCTCAAGCACAAAACTACATCAAGGACAAGAAGAGCTCCCCCCCTGCTTTCAATATGTCTGGAAATCCTTTGGATCAGATCAAGAGCAACAGTAATTGCGTGCTCTGCAAGGCAAACTGTTTCATGATCGGACGCTTCTTCAAAAATTTCAATGAGCTTAAGGCTGAAATGGAGTTTGAAAATAAATCCAAGAAGAAGAAATTTAAGAAGCAGAAAGCAGAAATCGAAGGACTAAAAGAAAAATGTCAACATCTAGAAGAAGCAGTAAGATTCATTAAGACATTGAATCAAAGCGAGCAAGGCGAAGCCTCAACCAAGCTCAGCAACAAGAAAGACAAGCCTCCAGAGGATTCGATTAACCAGTTTTGGTGACCCCTTTGATAATTTCCTATGCTATGTAATTTTTATTTATTGTTAGGGCATTTCGTTCGACAATATAGTCATTATGTATTTCAAATTTTAAGAAGCTTGACCAGTGATTTGGAAGACGGGATTGCGTTCCCATTTTGCTCCAACCTCACTGACCTTCCCTCTCCATATGTACTGGGACCTAGTCCCCCTGTTGTTGTTTTATAATATATCAATAACTGATCTTGTCAAAAAAAAAAGAAAAAGATTCATGCCATTTATAATGTTTGGGTGACGATGATTCATGGAAGATAAGCCAAGGAACCCCATGTAGGCTCCTCATTATGCAATTTATAGAAATTCCTTTCTTTTTCATCGATTCCATCGAGTTATTAAAGGTCCTTAGTACCTAGTAGAATTTAATAGACCCATAAATTATTACCACCCCTTGAATTATTTGAATCAATATGGTGAAGCCTGTGTTCAAGAAATGAAATGATTTCACATTTGGTTAATTATGATTGAAAAGTCTCTTATTGCCATGAGATTTTTTATCCCTTTTGTTTGAGACTATTCAACCCTTTGATACAAGGCCAATGCTTCTGCTTGATTTCTAATGAATTTATGTATTCCTCACAAAATTTAATTCACAATTTTCTTTGATATTAAAGACATCCCCGCACCCCAACAACTGTCATCATAATTCTATTGTTGAATAAAATGTAACTAGGTTCAGTGTTTACACATGTAATTTTAATCTTTGTACTTGTAAAGAAAAAATATTTTTGTGAATTATAAGAATGTGTTTCTTGCTCATTCCATAGGTCTAGGAAAGTAAACGAGTCAAAGAGATCTTCTTGGGCATTTATGAAATGCATATGAGTAAACCTAGAGTCAAGAACAACCCTCCAAGACTAGCACAATCCTCTTGGAGACAAGCAATAAAAACGATGAAGAGAGCAGTCAAGTCGGCCAATAAAATTGATATAAACAATAAACACCTTGGCTTAAGTGAATTGACTCAACAGTTCATTAATTCATGTTGGCTTGAATGTAGGGACATACACCTATAAATAGGTAGTTGGGGTCACTGCAAAAGTATATAGAAGCATCTGTTGGAAATAATACTGAGAGGAGGGGTGAATCAAGATTATCAAGTTAATAATTTTATTTTCCAAACAAATTTGTATACGCTACTTCAGCTAAGTGAACCAATGTGTACATGCGACTGTACTTAAGGCAACCAGCATATATGCAGAGAACTTTTGAATTACCCAATTTATCATGCATTGAACTTTAACCAGTATATCCGAGATTTATTAGACAGTGCAGAAAAAACAAAATAAAGCATCACACATAAGCAACACACATGAACACCAATATATAAGGTGGAAACCCAATGTGGGTAAAAACCACATGCTGCTATCATCTCTGTCTTCTTTTAATAATAAGAAAATCTGTTTACAATCTTGTACTGGTGCAGACTCATACCAATACGCAGGCTTCTACCTGCAGAAGGTTACAACCTTCTCTTGTTCTCCAGCTTCTACTAGAAGGGAGCTACAACCCCTTAGCTCTTGTACTAGCCGATATGTTTACTAGTACGTAGGCACTGACCTACACAAGGCTACGACCTTCTTTCTTCCTCCAGGGACCATGTTTCATAAATTATTAGACTGGATCCATCAACAACATCATAATTCAATCATAAAATACATCTGCATCAACCAATCATTGAAACTCAACCACAATTGAATCATAACCCATCGTCAAATCACAATCAATCTGATCATACAAAATATTGTCACCAGAATAAAGTAACCAAAGCCTAAACCAGAACCCAGAATTCTGCAACAGCGAACAGAAACAACTGAAACATAATTTATGAGGTATACGCTACTTCCATGTGTTGAACCTGCGTGTATACACGTTTTTCTCAAACCCAACCAACGTATACATTTGCAAATATTAATTCATAATTCTGCAGCTATTGCATACTTCAGTTATACCTAGATCATAATATTTATAGACTAACACATGCATTAGCATTAAGATCTAGACTATACATGATCAAACCACATAATGATAATTCATTTCAAGCCTTAAGATCTCGATCCATCATTAGATCTTACCCTTCATCAACTGCTAAGGTTCGTCCTTGGTTCAGGTCAAGCACAACACCATAAGCCAATAACCTGCATACTAGATCTCACACTTCATCAGATATTCGATACTTGCACACTTGGCCTAGTGATCTTCTCCTCCTTTTATAGTTTTAGGCCTGTCTCAATACCATGGACCAAAACCACTTAGGACCAATACCTTGGACCAAATACCTAGGGTCAATACCTCATACCAGATACCTTAGACCAATACCATGGATCAAAATACCATGGACCAAATACCTCGGACCAAAAGCTTAGTTTTCCAAGGTATACGCGCTTTTTCTTCTGTGAAAGTGCGTGTGTACATATACGCTACTTGTGGTTAGTGAACTTGCGTGTATACACATCTTGGTCAAGGTGAACCTGCATATACCTCTCTTTCTTCATTCTGTGTAGTCTGATCTGTAATTCTTTGATGTTAACCTATTGTACTATGATCTTTCATCTGAGTGAGTTGCCATCAAGGACAACACTTGTATCAAAATTCCAACAACATCTTGCATCTCTCTGTAGAAACTCGGATGGGTACCAGTCTATGACTTTGCATATTTTGAAGGAGCACTCTCTTGGATAAGTACAATACATATACCATCTCGGACTCACTTGAAATCTTGCAAAGAAGTCTCAGTCTTCCCCTTGTTACAAGCCTCGATGCATTGCTGATGTAGTCTACTCATCAGTGGAAAAGAGATGATAAGAAGTTCGGTGTCATGATAAGTGCAGTCACAAGTATACACCCTCGGTAAGAAGGATCTATCAAACTCTGTCTCCACCTTCATCTAACATAAACACAGTCACGATTTTGATGATCACTATCTCATTGTCTCAGAATATACATGGTAAAGAGGATCTTTGTGATCTTTGTGTGATGAAGCAACAATGAAGCACATAGTTATGACGAGTCTCTCAATGGAAGCACAATGATGTTGCAACATTAATGAATGTCTTCATGATGTAGTGTTGATGATGAACTCATTGACACAAAGAAGAGGATTGGTGCCTTGGTCTTGGAGTAGGCTCAATCAATCAAGGGTCATGGTCTTGGTGTTCGTCAATTGGAATTGTTGGCATTATGTTTCAAGTGTTGTCCTTGATGGCAACTCACTCAGAGGTTGGTACAGGTGATGGCAACTTAATCAGAAGACAGATCTCGGTACAGCAGGACAAGAAAGAGATATACGCAGGTTCATCAAGGAGAATCCGCGTATACACGCAGGTTGGATTCAGTAAAAGCGCGTACATGTGAAAAGTA
>APFE031474362.1:0-14645 GCA_000404065.3 Pinus taeda
TATTTTGATAAAAAGAGATTTCGTGAACTTCTTCCATTTCTTTTAGTCATTCTTTATATATTTCATTACGCTTTTCTTTCTTTTAGGGGGTTTATATATTGCTCAATGCTGCCTCTAGTTACCGAAATTAATATCATTATATATGTCATTAAGCATTTCATTTTTGTCATTCATTCATTCATTCGATTGTGGTAATTCGGCCCTTACCCAATAAGTACTCAAAGGTCGAAGGGCGTATATTATTTAGGGGCGGAGCACCTCACTATCCCAATGGTGAGGGGTCACTCACTATTCATATGGTGAGGGTTCAAGCTACGCGTCCTAGCTCCTCGACTGGCACGGATTCTCGTATGAGAGAGCCGGTCACTATTATATATGTAATTACAGTCATGATCGATTGAATTTAGATCTCCTTGCACTCGAAGCGCAAGACTCTGGACCTTCATGATTCGATCAATTAAGGGAGAGGAATTATGGAAAGAAGAAACGACCCGACGACTCCTTCTATCACTAGCCTATTGAATGGGCAATAGCTAGTCTCTATAACACCATATATCACCGAATCTAGGTTATAACCCTTACATCACAACTTTTCGAAAACGAATTTCACCATATAAGTTACCTTACCTGCCTACCTTGACTGATTCTAAAGTTGAACCTTGAGTACTCCCTATCGGGAGGAGGGAATCATACCAAGTATCCATCGCTATAGCCTTCGAACTAAGCCATATCACCATCTACTGCTTCTCGTACCATCGATAACCAGATCCATTGTCCACGAACAAATGGTCTAGCAAGTGACCTAAACCAAAGCAATAACTCAATGAAACTTTTTGAACGGAGTGAACTGAACTATCTCACATGCCTTATTGACCTGAACATATAAGTGGCTCTATGAGGGTGAATTGCCTAAAATCAATACGTATAAACTAAGCGAGTGTGTTCCATCCCAAGTGAGTATAGATCTATTCTTGATTTAGCAAGTGATAGTGAGTCCCCACCCCCCCTTGTTGGATATTTTGGCTTATAATCCCTTTAGCTCTCTTGAGAACCTTGAGCTTCCTTCCTCCCCTCCTTCCTCCACTCATATCCTCCCCTTCCCCTCCATTCCCTTCCCCTCCTCACCCATCCTCTCCCATAGCCATTCCCATTCCTCCTTCGACCGAATAATCACTTGAACCATCTCCAAAGGTCTCCTCTCCTCCCTCAAACACCCTAAACGGGATGGCAGAAAATACAAGCAAGAAATCAGAGATGAAGCAGTGGCAAAGGATATGGCTCTGGGTACCCAACAACCATTGGACACCTTTCTAGAAAAAAACAAGGAGAAACCCGCTCAACCCATCAAAGGGAAAGGTCCCTTTACCCTCAACTCCAAGTGATAATGAATATAGTCTCCTAGAACTATAGAGGAATGGGAAGTATGTCAAAATAAAGGCAATGAAAGACTTAATAGCCCCAGAGAAGCTTGATATTTTATGATTCAAGAGAAAAAGATAAATGCAAAGGAAATGGAAACAATGATTCAAAAAATGAAAAATGGCCAAGGAACATCAATCCCAGCAATAGGAGCTTCGGGAGGGATTTGTACATTATGGAAAACAAAGAAGTGGGAGATGATTCAAACACAAAAAGAGCTGAATTGGATGAAAATAGATCTGAAAAACAAAAAGACAAAGGAGATATACTACATTGTCAACATTTATGCCCCAAATCATTACAAGGATAAGGAAGTCTGTTGGGACACCTTAAAAAATCATCTATTGCAGGTCCAAAACAGAGACATAATAATAGGAGGGGACCTTAATTTGGTACTAAATGCAGAGGATAAGTTTGGTGGGAAATATAATGCTGATCCATCAAGGGAAATGGTAGAATCTATCATGGAAACTTGCATATTAATGGACATGCCTCCTAGAAATGGGAAATATACATGGAGTAACAAAAGAATTGGTAAAAATAATATAAAGGAAAGGTTGGACATATTCCTAATACAAGAC
Organism: Pinus taeda; assembly: GCA_000404065.3. Lineage (NCBI taxonomy): Eukaryota > Viridiplantae > Streptophyta > Pinopsida > Pinales > Pinaceae > Pinus > Pinus taeda. The sequence continues at coordinate 2,001 of APFE031474362.1, forward strand.
ACAATAGCCACCTCCTTCAGTGAAATAAAGTCCAAAACCATTCATAAAATAGCATCAAATCACAAATTAGTGGCACTCTCACTTGGGTTATTAGAGAACTTTGGCCCTGATCCTTTCAGATTCAGTTCCATTTGGAATGACAATGAAGAAGTTTAAAAAATCATTGGATATGTTTGGGAAAATCAAATCAATGGCTCTCCTAATTATGTATGGGAAACTAAACTAAAATCATTGAGGAAAGAATTGAAACAGTGGGAAAGGAGAAAACAAATAGAAACACAAAAAATAAAGCTAGAAATAACAGAAAAAATAGAGAGAATCCAAGTCGAAAAATAGAAGCACGTGGAAATGCAGGAGAGCTTATGGTAGGAAAAACAAGCGTATTGGGAATTGTATAGGAAAAATAGAGTGGAATAAGAAGAGTGGAGACTAAAGTACAGAAGTTTATGGCTTAAAGAAGGTGATAAGAATACAACGTTCTTCCATAATACTACCAGGATTAGGAGAATGTAAAACCATATTGATAGAATTATGGATAATGAGGGAAACGAAGTGAGAGGACAAGAGAAAATAAAGAAGGAGGCATTAAGATATTACAAAAATATGTTATCATCGTAAGCAGCAAATAGTGAGTATGAATATTTTCTACAGCATACCCCAAAAAAATCAACGATGGAGAAAAAAATGAATTAACAAAAGAAGTTGGAGAAAAGGAAGTGGTCGCTGTTATTTGGGATCCACATTCAGATAAGGCTCTAGGTCCGGATGGATTCCCTATATTCTCCTATTAAAATAATTGGAGTACCATAAAAAAAGACTTGATAAGAATGATTAGAATTTTTTCTGGGAAATTCAAGATAGGAGGATTCACAAATTCATCCTTCCTTGCTCTAATTCCAAAAGAACCAAATGCAAACACTTTTAGGAGGTTCAGGCCGATCTCTCTATGTAACTCCTCCTACAAAATTATTATAAAGATTATGGAAAATAGAATAAAAGTAATGCTCCCAGAAATTATCTCAGAAAATCAAAGAGGATTCATTCCAAAAAGACAAATTCTTGACACTATCCTAATTGTCCAAGAATCTCTGCACTTTAGCCTCCTTAAAAAGGAAAAAGGTATGATTATAAAGCTTGATATGGGAAATGCCCGTGATAGGGCATTAGCGGAATTCTGAGGTCTAAAATGGGCCTCCTAAGAAAAATGTACAACCAAAATAAAATTTATAAGAACCAATATGATTCAAGATGATGATGTGAACCATGGGGGATGATTCACCATTTTTGGAGTAAAAAGTAAAAATATTAAAAAAATAATAATAATAACACTACTTTTTCATTTCGTATTTTCAACTTATCTCCCTAAGGTTTTACGAAAATATTGAGCGGGATTAGTTGTTGGATGGAAAATTTAATTCCTCATCCAAGGAGTACTCATATTGCATACTTTTGATGGACCCTGCTGCAAGAAAAATGAGAAATACATGAAAAAACGTGATTGTAATCATGCTTTTCATGTATTTCTCATTTTTCATGTAGTAGGATCTATCTAAAGTATGCAACATGGGTACTCCTTGCATGAAGAATGAAATTTTTTATCCAACAATTGTTTCCACTCGAAATTTTAGTAATCCCATAGGGAGATAAGTTGAAAATACGAGTTTAAAAACTAGTTTTTTCTTTTCCCTCTAAAATTTGATGATATAATGTAATATTATTTTATTATTTCCACTATTATTTTATGATTTCCTTAGGAGGCCCATTTTAGACCTCAAAATTCCCTTAATTTAAATCTAGACTTCCTTATGGTGGTGATCTAGTTATGAGATCTTAGACAATTATTAAGGTATTATAGACTTATGTGCATGGATTTGCCTATGTTACTTTGTGCAATGGATCGATAAGATTGCGAAATACATAGACAATGAAACAATTAAAGAGCATAATAGAAAAACACACATAAACACAGCAAGTTTAATAAAGAGTTCACCCAACACTCCTGGGCTACGTCTCCTGGTCCAGCCTTCAGCAGTGACCTCTCTATTATGGCTTCAAAAACAGATTTTACAAAAGTGAGCTCAATTTGAGTCTCACATATAGATACAAACAACAAGGCTTTACTTGGATCCCCCAAGTCTTTCTGAGTACACAGACTCTCCTCAATGCCTCTCTGTCTTTGTTTGCTCTCTGTCTTAGCACTGGCTGCCTCTGTTTCCTGTCAGTTTATGGCTTTAAAGCCAATCAGCGCTGTTCATTTCTCCTTCTCAGGCTGTTTGGATCCTCGACCTCTGTCCACTCAGATCCCCCTATGAGCATTAGCAATCATTGCTAAACTCTTTCAGGGATAGTGGCCACCTGTTCTGTAACGGAATGGGTCATCGGGCCTTTGAAATACCTAGCAACAACATTCTACGTGTTCACAGAGAAATACACTAAAAACAAAGGAAATTCACCAAACTGTCATTTATTGGATTTGAAATACTATAAACTCCCCTTATAACTCCTATCAGGTCCACCTTTATGTCACTTATTGCATCTCCACCGTTGATCTGGGAGATCTAGATCCAACGGTTGTGGTTCATTTCGGGTGGTCCATTCGTATGGGGGTTAACCGCCCGAAAAGGGTGGTTTTCTCTCTCCAGGGCCTGGACACGTGGCAACCAGTGTATGGGCTCGGGCAGAGCTCGGCCAAAACCTCTTACCACGTTCGGCCCGCCTGAAATCCCGCTTGTATCGTGATTCCCCTTTGTATTTAAAAATACATTAAAACATTGAAATATCACAAAACAGATTTATGGTAGACTTGAAATATTTATGAAGTGGCATTTACAAACCCTTTCGGGTCCAGTTTCATCGCATCAGCGCTTCCCTTCGTATTTCATTTATTAAACAAAATACATAGCAAAACACCTTTTTACGGAACTGAAAATATTTTAAACTTGGTCCATAATCCCGTCAAGTCTGACCATCGCATTGCACATATATGTATGGTCCCGCTCCTTTTAATGCTCTGACGTGATACTGCGATTGCGACTTGTCGCTAATCGCATATCGCATAGACCCCCGGGCCTTTTGGTAAGCGCTGCTCTGTATTTGCCGATTGCGATATCACACATTAACCTGGGCCACCGATCTACATGCTTGATTGACGGTCCTCATTGACCTGCGCTGATCGTGATCCCAACTATCATGTGATAGCCCCTGATTGCCTTCGCTTGCCACCATCGATTGCAATATGCCAATCGGATCTGGACCATTGATCGGCTAGATCCGACGACTCCTGTGCATTGTTCCTTTGACAGTCAATAAGCCTGTTTTCCACGATTTCTCCATGTTTTTCGCTCCCGATAGTGTAATCCATCTTTTTTTTAAAGTTTTTTTTTATGCGATAGTTTTTAACTATGTGAAGACTGAGAGGTTTTTAGGATCCATTTGGATCACGTCTTCCCATTGAAAAGGATTTTGGACCACCAAAAGTTGGTTTTTTAAGCATCAATCAAGTGAGGATACAACTTCCTCACTTTTCCAATCTCTATCCATCTTGCATTGCTTGGTTTTGAACCTTTGAGTCCAATTCTGAGGTACTCAACATCCCTTTTGTGCGTAGTTCTCACCTTCCTATCCAGAATTGTATCTTCCTGCAACTCATTGAGATATTCAGGCAACATATCATCAATATAAGGAAACTAACTTTTCTCTTCGGGATCTTCAATCAATGAAGGTTCAAATAGTCTCAAGTTCTCTACATTAACTACTGAATAGATGTGCATGTAAGCTAGAAAATCAAGGCGAAAACCATTCTCACCAATTTTCTCAAGTATTTTGAAAGGCCCATACCTTACTGGCTTCAGCTTCTTACCTTCACCTTGCATTCTGTCTTTGTTGATGTACAACCAGACTTGATCACCAACTTGGAAGCTATGCTCAATTCGATGCTTATCATGCCTTGCCTTGTACTTGTCTTGGTCTTTTCCAGCTGTTCCTACACTGCCTGGTGAATTTCTTGGATCTGTTCAATGAACTTGGTTGCTTTGTCCACATCACTGTGTCCATCAACTGCTATGTCTTTACTAAATATAAAATCCAAGGGAGACCTTGGTGTAAAACCAAAACAAGTCTCGAAAAGAGATCTTTGTGTAGAAGAGTGCTTAGCACGGTTGTAAGCATGTTGCACATAACACAAATGTTCATCCCAAAGCCTGGGATGCTTGCTGCAATAGCCTCTGAGCAACTAGATCACTATCCTGTTGACCATCTTTGTTTGTCCATCTGTTTGTGGATGAAATGTTGTGCTCTTCTTCAATCTGGTGTCCATCAACTCCCATAGACTTGACCAAAACTTCCCAACAAATCAGGAATCTCGATCAGAGACAATAGCAAGGTTGTAAGCATGTTGCACATAACACAAATGTTCATCCCAAAGCCTGGGATGCTTGTTGCAATAGCCTCTGAGCAACTAGATCACTATCCTATTGACCATCTATGTTTGGCCATCTATTTGTAGATGAAATGTTGTGCTCTTCTTCAATCTGGTGTCCATCAACTCCCATAGACTTGACCAAAACTTCCCAACAAATCGAGAATCTCGATCAGAGACAATAGAAGTGGGTAACCCAAAATGAACCCATACATGTTGAAAGAACAACTTTTCTATTTGTTCATCTGTAATATGCTTGTTACAAGGTATTAAAATACACATTTTGTTGAACCTGTCCACAATAACATATAAATAGTCATGACCTTTTCTAGATTTTGGCAATCCCCCAACAAAGTCAATGGAAACACTTTCCCAAGGATGAGAAGGAACTAGAAGTGGAGTGTACAAGCCTAGTTTTCTATTGTTGGGCTTGCTTTAGCACACATGGTACACCCTTTAATATATCTAGAAACTATTTCATGCATTCTTGGCAATAACAAACCTTGCAATTGTGCAACTGTTTACTAAACACAAAATGACCTGATATTAGAGAAGTATGTGCTTCTTTGATTATGTTAACTCTTTCAGTTTGAGAACACATAACTTTCCCAAATGATATAAGAGTTGGTCCTTAACATGATAAATCAATTCTTCTACTTGTTTGCCATGACTTAAAGTTGCATATACATCTTTAAAATCTACATCTTGAGCATATTGTTCAATATAGCTTTCATGCAATACTGAGTTATGCTTAAGTATAGTAGATGCGTTTATGATTGGTCTAGATAACATATCTGCAACCTTATTGTGTATGCCTTTCTTATATCTGATGACAAGATGAAACTGTCGTAGAAAACCCATCCACCTATAGTGTCTTGATTGTTGCAATTTAGTTTGTGAGTGCAAATATTGAAGTGGTTGATGATCAGTATGTATAACTGTTTCTTTGCCCATTAGTTAATGCTTCCACTTTTTCACACTCTGTACTAATGCATGCAATTATTTATCATATGTGGGATAATTAACCACTGCCAAAATTAAATGTCTCATAATGATAACATATGGGTTTACCATGTTGCATCAACATTGCTCCCATGGCATAGTCACTGGCATTTATTTCAATCTCAAATGGTCTTTGAAGATCTGGCAATGCTAGTACTGGTGTTGTACTAATATTTTCTTTCAAGGTGTCGACGGCTTTCTGTTGTTAGCCTCCCCACTGAAACGCCTTGTTCAATCTTGTTAAAGCATGTAAGGGAGTTGCAATCAAGGAAAAGTTAGCAATGAACTTTCTCCAATATTGTGATGCTCCTAGGAAGCTCCTAACTTCTATAGTAGATTTAGGTTTAGGTAAGTTCACAATGACTTCAACCTTAGAGGGATCTATCTTCAATTCACCACCCCCTACAATATGAACCAAATAATTAAAAGATGTTTTTCCACATTCACATTTTGATAACTTAACATAGATATTTTCTCTTTTCAAAACATCTAGAGTCTGCTTTACATGCTTTAAATGATCTTCCCATGTTTCACTGAAAACAAGAATGTCATCTAAATATACAATTACAAAATCATCAATAAAAGGCATGAGTACATCATTCATAACTCTCATGAAAGTGGCAGGAGCATTAGTTAAGCCAAAAGGCGTAACTAGCCATTCATACAGCCCTTGCTTTGTTTTGAAAGCAGTCTTCCATGCATCTTGTTTTGCTACTCTTACCTGATGATAGCCACTATGCAAGTCCAACTTGGAAAAGTAAACAACTTCTTTCAGCTGATCTAATAGATCATCTATGCAAGGAAGAGGATAACGATTCTTGATCGTTATTTTATTCAGTGCTCTGTAGTCAATGCACATCCTCCATGAACCATCTTTCTTTCTCACCAACACAATTGGAGATCCACATGGTGATGTGCTTGGCCTTATGAACCCTTTATTGAGAAACTCATGTACCTACTTCTTGATCTATGCATTCTCTAAAGCGGATAACCTTTTATACCTATGGTTGTGTCTGTTATTTCATCACCTGAGTCTGACCCCAAATATTTCTGAATAGCAGCAACAATCTTCTTCTTCTTACCACAGAACTTCTTGGGTTTTAGCTCCAAATGCAAAGACCAGCAGCGTTCATCATCATGCCCATCCTTCTTGCAGTGAGTGCATGAAGGTTTGTCTTTATGTATAGTGTTTGTCTTCCTCTCCTTCCATTTTTGCTTCTTCTTTTCCTTGTTCTTGCTTGCAGTGGGTTTTGATGATCCCCCAATCTCTGGGTTCACATTCTTGCCACTAGCCTCTAGATGTGTAGCTTGAACGGATACCTAATATATGCTAGTGGGGTTAAACATGAGAATGGTGTGCCTCAAATAGCTATATAGACCACCTATATACCTCAACAAAGTTTCAGGTGAGTCTAGAGAAATGCCTAGAATTAAAGCTCTTTTTCTAAATTCCTAGGTAAATATTTGTACAATTTGGCCCTTTAGCTGGCGAAGAGTTTCCCAACTCATCATTGCTTGTTGCATATAAGCTAGTGGATAGAATTGTTTTTTAATGGCAGAAACAAATTCATTCCAGGTAGAAAGAATTTTACCATGCTTCTTCAAATCTGCTTGTGTCTTGCCTTCCCACCACACTAGGTAAGTTCCTCCAAGGCGAAGGCTAGCCAGCTGAATCTTTCTCCTTTCTGAATTGACATTCTGCACCATGCAATATACATCAATATGTTTAATCCAGTTATCTAGCTTTTCTACATTTAATTCACCATCATAAATTGGTAAATCAAATTTCACATCTAATTTAATCACAGCAGTTTTCTTCTTTTTTCTTTTCAAGGCTAGTTTTATGTGAAGAAGATGATGAGGATAGTGATGATGGAGTAGATGGTGGAGAGGGCTTCTCTTCTTTCCCTTTGCCTTCTGGATGGCCATCTAGAAGATGTTCCTCTTCTCCTCTTTCTATTTGAGATGTTGAAGTGCTTTCAACTCTGCCTTTCTTAAATTCTCTATATATCTCTTCCACCATGGCTCTCATGGTCATGAAACTGTCCATGACCTGAGAGTTTGATTTTGATGAGGTTTGTTCTACCATCCTCCTCCAAGGATAGACTCTTCCATTTTCTGGATTAGTCTCAACAAGTTCTCCTTCTCCTAGTTTGAGCTTTGATCTATTTAGCATTCAACGATCCAAGACAAGCTTGTCTAACCTTAGCAAACCTAAAGCTCTGATACCACTTGATCTAGTTATGAGATTTTAGACAATTATTAAGGTATTATAGACTCATGTGCATGGATTTTCCTACGTTACTTTGTGCAATGGATCGATAAGATTGTGAAATACATAGACAATGAAGCAGTTAAAGAGCATAATAGACAAACACACATAAACACAGTAATTTTAATAAGGAGTTCACCCAACACTCCTAGGCTACGTCTCCTGGTCTAGCCTTCAATGGTGACCTCTCTATTATGTCTTCAAAAACAGAGTTTTACAAAAGTGAGCTCAATTTGAGTCTCACACACAAATACAAACAACAGGATTTACTTGGATCCCCCAATTATTTTTGAGTACACAGACTCTCCTCATTGCATCTATGTCTCTGTTTTCTCTCTGTCTTAGCACTGGATAACTTTGTTTCCTGTAAATCTGTGGCTTTAAAGCCAATCGACGTTTACTGTTCATTTCTCCTTCTCGGGCTCTCTACCTCCCCAGCCTCTATCTGCTCAGATCCCCCTCTGAGCATTAGCAATCATTGCTAAATGCTTTCAAGGATGGTGGGCACCTGTTCTGTAACAAAATGGGTCATCAGGCCTTTGAAATCACCAGCAACAACGTTCTCTGTGTTCACAGAGAAATACACTAAAAACATAGGAAATTCGCCAAACTGCCGTTTATCGGACTTGAAATACTATAAATTCCCATTATAACTCTTATCGGGTCCACCTTTATGTCGCTTATCGCATCTCCACGTTGATCTGGGAGATCTAGATCCAACGATTGTGGTTCATTTCGGGCAGCCCATTCGTATGGGGGTTAACCACCCGAAAAGGGTGGTTTTCTCTCTCTAGGGCCTAGACACATGGCAGCCAGTGTATGGGCTAAGGCGGAGCCTGCTTATCGCATCTCCACGTTGATATGGGAGATCTAGATCCAACGGTTGTGGTTCATTTCGAGTTGCCCATTCGTATGGGGGTTAACCACCCAAAAAGGGTGGTTTTCTCTCTCCAGGGCCTGGACATGTGGTAGCCAGTGTATGGGCTCAGGCAGAGCCTGGCCAAAACCTCTTACCGCCTTCGGCTCGCCTGAAATCCCACTTGTATCGTGATTTCCCTTTGTATTTAAAAATACATTAAACATTGAAATATCGCAAAACGGATTTATGGTGGACTTGAAATATTTATGAAGTGGCATTTACAAACCCTTTTGGGTTTGGTTTCATCACATCGGTGCTTCCCTTCATATTTCATTTATTAAACTAAATATGCGAAATACATAGAAAAATATTTTAAACTTGGTCCGTAATCCCGTCGGGTCCGGCCATCGCATCGCACATATATGTATGGCCCCGCTCCTTGTAATTCTCCGACATGATACTGCGATTGTGACTTGTCGCTAATTGCATATCGCATAGACCCCTGGGCTATTTGGTAAGTGCTCCTCTATATTTTCCGATTGCGATATCGCGCGTTAACCTGGGCCGTCGATCTGCGCGCTTGATTGACGATCCTCGTTGACCCGCACTGATCCCGATTGCAACTGTCATGTGATAGCCCCTGATTTCCTCTGCTTGCCATCACCGACGCGATATGCCGATTGGATCTAGACCGTTGATCGGCCATATTCGACGGCTCCTATGCATTATTCCTTTGACCACCGATAAGCCTGTTTTCCATGATTTCTCCATGTTTTTCGCTCCCGATAGTGTAATCCATCTTTTTTTTAAAGGTTTTCTTTATGCAATAGTTTTTAACTATGTGAAGACTGAGAGGTTTTTAGGATCCATTTGGATTAGGCAGTCCTTCAGCAATTTGGTTTCTCAAAAAAGGCAATAGATATAATTAAGGCTTGTATAGTAGGTCCCTGGATTTCTCCATTGATCAATGGAAGATCAAGTGAATATTTCCAAAGTTCAAGAGAGCTTTCTCAGGGTTTCCCCCTCTCTCCTTTCCTATATATTATAATGGCGAACTCTCTGAGCCGAAATCTTGAGAAACGCAGACAAGAGCGATTTATCACAGGTCTCTCAATCTCTCGTGTAGTAAAAAGCATAAACCACACTCTATTCGCAGATGACACCTTGGTCATGGGAGGGGCCTCTTGTATAACGGAAAGAAGAATAAAAAAAGTGTTGAACAATTTTATGGAAGTCTCTGGTGTGGAATTCTAAATAATAAAAAATGTAGAATATTTGGATGGAACTCTCCTCTGCGCGATCTACAAAAAATTTCAGAAATTTTGGAAATTCCCTTACAAGAAAAATGGAGCCACTTTCAATATCTAGGCCTCCATATCTCCAAAGAAAATCTGAAGACTAAGATATGGAACAAGTAAATAAAAAAAAAGAAAAAAAGGTGAAAAACTGGGGAATGAACTGGCTAAACATGGTATGAAGAGTGGTATTAATCAAAGCATTACTCACAACGCTCCCAATCTATCAGTACACAACAATACTAGCTCCGACAAGAATACATAAACAAATTGAGCTATTAATTAGGGGGTTCCTATGGCAAGAAGGTAAAGTAGAAACAAAGAAGCACAGTCTAGTGAAATGGGATGAAGTAACGCAACCCTATGAGAAAGGTGGTCTGGCAATAAGACTTCCTGGGATAATGAATCTGGCACTGGGGGCAAAAATCACTTGGAGATATATAATTGGAGAGAATTTATGGTGGAAGAAAAGCTTGGAAGAAAAATATATGAACCATAATAGAATCCTATTATTAGAAAAAGGTTTCCCAATAAGGCTATGTTCCCAGATCTGGAGTTTGATTAAAAAGACCCTTCCCCTAGTCAAAGAAAACTCCTCTAAGATCCTTGGGAATGGTAGACTCATAAAAATATGGAAGGACAGAATTATGGGAAATCAACCCATAGCTTTCCAAGAAAATCTTCAAGACCTGAGAAGGTGGATGAATTCAAAAGGTATAAGTACGCTAGAAGACATCTCTATTTGGAGAGATGGAGATCGGGAGGATTGGAGAGTCCACATTCTTCCCCAAGGTAATGTCCCTCAATGGAGATCTCTAATATCGCTTCTTAAAGGGGTTGCCCCATTGAGCTTGGAATCAAAGGATTCTCTGCATTGGGATCCTGGTAGAGGATTTTTTTTAATCAAATCTGGATATGCCTCCTTACATTGGCAAGAAAATAGTGATTAGGATCACTAGAGGGAGGCATGGAAAATAGAATCCCTGCCAAAAATCAAAGTATTCATGTGGACACTCCTCAAAGGCAAGATTCTTAATGCTGATAATATTAAAAAGAATGGTTATGAAGGCTCTTTACATTGTGCAATGTGTCAGAAAAGTGAAGAAAAAATCCAACATCTCTTCGTGGGATGTCCCTTTGATCGTGCTTGCTGGCAAGAGCTCGTAAGACCTCTGGGGGTAAGTATTCAACATTCGCTCTCTGCAATCACTACTAACAAATTGGAAAAAAAAATATCCTTATACTTTAAAAAGAAAATAAACAATCAAAAGCTATTAGCTGAGCTTGCCTTCATTTATGTGCTGGAAAATCTGGTTAGCAAGAAACCATAGGATCTTCAAAGATCACATTCCAATCAGCAGAACAGTAATGACTAAAACTTGGAGCATGACAGTCAAGTTCATCAATTCCAGAGGAGCTAAAGCTATAGATATCAAACATATGCAGCATCAGGAAAGAACCTGGTTGTAATTCGCGATGAGCAAGCAACAAAAATCAAACACCAGCAAATCAACCATGTGTAGATCTACTATTAGCACTCAGAGTTGGAAAATTAGAATTAAAAAAGAGTATTTTAAAGAAGGGGTGGAGAAATTAAATAGGCCCTTCTTATTGTTTGATGCAGCTCCTAAGTCTAATCCAGGCAAAGCTGGATCTGGAGGTTTCATCTTCGATCCAGGAGGAATAAATCCCATCACTTATGAATGGGGATTAGGATAATTATCCAAAAATAGGGTAGAATCATACTGCCTCCTCTTGGGAATGGAAATACTAAGGTAATGAGGTATGAAGAACCCAGTCATAATGGGGGATTTTCCAATAATTATTCAATCAATGGTGGAGAGAAGAAGCCTCAAGAACCGGATTCTGAGTCAAATAATCAAAAGGTGGAAGAAAATATTCAGTATCTTGGAGAAGTCACCTTCAATCATATCGTTATGCTCTTAACCTGCAAATGATACCCAAATAAAGAATATGCAAAGAATAGATACCCAGAACACAGAATAGCGATGATTTTATTATTCAGAGAGTAATGTTCACTTGCCTCTTCGAGGGGGCAACCTCCAATAGAGCAGAGCTCGATTACAAAATAAGACACGATGCTCCTCGCAGGGAGTCCCTATCCTTTATATATGACTCATACATGCATTACCACGGGCCAATACCGTGGTATTACTAATACCATCTATCTAATACTACGGCCCATTTGCAACTAACTATGGTTATGTTATTAATTGCGGATTAACCACTTACAATTATTAATATGGGCTTTATTGACTCTTGACTATGACGTGGTCCCATTACATAGATAAGGGGGTTAGGGTGGGACCCTAACATGCCCTCCCCCTTAAGACTAGCCTTGTCCTCAAGGCTGAAGCTGCGGAAACTGCTGAAGAATAGTGGATGGTTCCCAAGTTGCATCTTCTGGAGAGGTGCCTTTCCATTTGACGAGGACTTCCTTAGTCATGCGGCCGCGCAGTTGCTTGACTCGTGTGTCTAGGACCTATTCTGTGAAGCCAGATGGACCCTTCTTCGTCCAATTCCCGTAGGCTGGTCTGAATTCTGTAATTGTTCCCAATCACTTTCTTGAGGCACGAGGCGTGAAAAAATGGATGGATTTTTGCAATAGGTGGCAAGGCCAACTTGTAGGCCACTTCTCCAATGCGCTGAAGTACTTGATATGGTCCGTAGAATTTGGGAGAGAGTTTCTGACATGCTTTGTCTTTGAGTGATGTTTGCTTATATGGTTGGAGCTGTAAAAAGACCTGATCCCCTTCTTGAAATTGGTGCTCTGAGCGAT
>APFE031474373.1:24701-54708 GCA_000404065.3 Pinus taeda
AGCTTCTACATCTTTCTTTAAACCATCCATCTTAGATTATGTTACTTTTTGTGCAAGTGACACTTGTTGCACTTGGTTTCGTAATTTTGATATATCATGTTACATTTCTTCCTCTTATTCATGAATCATGCTAGAGCTTTCAGGTTGCTTATTAGGTGTTTGCATTTTCTTTCCTCGGGGCATCAATTATGATAATAATGCTTTACTATGCCCTTTGAATTCCTTCAAACTAATTTTTCAAACCAAGCTTATGCAAAAATAAAAGAAAACTACACACCTTTTTTTCATTTTATAGGAGCTTGATATTGAATCTGACGTATCTCTGTAATTTTGAATTATCCAATTCTGAAATTGCGACCTGTAGTAGCCCTCTGCGTCCTCTTTCCAATGCCACCAGTCTGATCCAAATTAGATTCTCCAAGGAAGAGTTATGCCCAATCTCCCAATATGACCTGATTATAGACCTTTCCAGAAGAGCGAACTTGTATGAAGTTCCACGTGTCACTGTTTCAACCTTTGGCTCTGAAAAATATATACAAGAAACTACAGTCCGTCCTCTTTCTATACGTTCTTACAAAATTTCAATCCGGTGCTCAGAGAGAAAGTTATGATGATTTCCCCAGGTCACTTGTTTGGAATCTAATTCAGGAGTTTGCAAAAAGACCAACTTCCTCAGATCATATCTCCGCAAATATAGCACAAAAATCTCTGAAATTCAGACCTGAGGTTTAGTGCGATTTCGTCTCAAATGATTTTTTTATTTTTATTTTTCGCTTCTGAAACGTCGCAGAAAAATGTGATAGCGAAAATGCCACGATGACCTATTTGGAACAGAAAAACCCTAGAATCCAAAGCTCTGATACCAAATGTTATGAAACCAACTCACAAAAAGATAGAAAAGATAGTGAAACGCCTTAGAATTCAGCTCTTCGAGGGGCGACCTTCTTTATATTACAAATGAAATTCTTCTGATTTCAAATGAGGAAAACCTTCTCTATTATAAGAGTTAAGGGGTAATATAACCAGCCGACCTAACAATAATAATAAAGGCACAAAAATAACAATTGAGGGGATTCTATGGGGCACAGTAATAACGATATGGGGACAATAGGGGCACAACAATATTAATAAGGGATACAACTACAATATTAATGGGGGCATCACTACTATTATAGGGACCTAACATGCATTTCATATTTTTATCACATGTATATGGTACTTAATGTAAAATATGTGGTATGCAGACATAGCACCGGTAAAATTGGTATGATATGTAGGACGAGCCACAGCGTTAGGGGCTGCAGATATGGGAACATCATCATCACGATAGGGTCCAAAGGATAGTACGCTACTTGCTGAACTACACCATAGGTGTGAGGTACTCTTAACCGGAGTTTCTGAGTGTGGATGGCATGAGTTAGACGATCGATACAAAGATGAGTGTATCGACCTTCCCTCAGAGTGGTGAGGTATCATGTGGCTCATGGCAATGGCTGGTTAGGTAGTAAGTGATTTGAGTGCAGGTGGAGAAAAGCCTTTAGCGCAGGATCCACCGAACAATGACTAGATATGGGGACACATGGGTCCCTTTGGTTTTGATTTTTGGAACATGCTACGGGCATGTCTAATGTATTTAAAGTTGTGGGCTCCAAACACTTGTATGTTTTATGTGATACATAATATGATTATGAGTTTTATATGACGATGATGGTTCACAATGTGTTTTATTTATGGTTGTCTTCTATGGTATACATGTGATAAATGCCAATCTAGAATGTTATTTTCAATGGTGTCTACATAGTTATTTTGGGATCTAGGAACATGACTGAAAGTAATGGTTTCAAATTCACGTACCAAAAGCTTAACTCATAGATATTTTCTAAATAAGACTTGGTTATGTACATGATACACACCATTCAATTACATGACAAGTAGTGAGGAATCTAAACGAACATGAAGATGAAGGATGAGATGAGCAAGGGCATTGACTAACAAACCTATCACTGCATCATATTCGACCTGGTTATTGGTGGAAGATCCAATGTACATGCCATTCGAAAAGAATAACGTATGCAAGGGGGTAAAAATGAATGAGGCTAGATTCCTGAAGAAGCAACTTGCACCGTTGGCATGACAAATATATGGTGTGGATGATGGATCCATCCGAAAGGTGCAAAAAACAATGGATGAGATGATGTAGCCTACCTAACTTCATAATAGAAATAAAGAAATTCAAATCAAAGGGATATGCTATGAGAGAAATTTCTTGAGGTAGAGTGCATTAGGATAATTAGGAAGGAGATGGCCTTCAGAATCCTCCAAGAGATATGCCCCCTTGCCTAAGTGCAAGGGTAATCATGGGTAGACATGGCTTCCATGATGTCCCCATCAAAATGGAAGATGGGCGAACAGGAGGAAGGATGACTACATGATGTAGCAACAGTACTTGGTGCATCAACCTGAGAGAGAAGGTTCACATACACATCATCTGGAATGGTAGACGACAAGCTAGTAGATGGAGGATCTACAGATGTTGAGACCTGGAATTCTGTTGAAAGGGGTTCGATAGAAGCGTGCGCAAAAACCTAAAAACATTTTGCTTGTGAGGAACTCAAGGATGACAACAGGTAAAGGATATGGCCCGTGGAGTCCGTCATCTAGACATCAGGGGGAGGGATCAAGATGGTGGGACCAGAGTGGATTCTGGGTTCGATCCCCACTGGAGTCGCCAATTTTGTTATAGTGTCTTCTCCTCGAATATGTACGAAAAGGAAACATTTAAGACTGTGGATGACAAACAATATCAATAATATAAGTGGCTGCTAAACATTGTAGATCTACAGCAAATGATAGAAACAAAACCTGCCAAAGTCTCGATCTATGCCACAATCATAGTTAAACAACAAAATGAAATAGTAATAAATGCGGGTAACTCCAATAATCCAATGGAAACCTGATATACAAAGAATATATTTTATTAAATAACACCTGTGAAGGGAACAAATAAGTGTTACCAGTCCTCCTCTATGGAATGGGTTCTTGGCTATCCTCAAACATCTTCAGCTTGTGTAGAGTCTCTCTCCTCTATAATGTGTAAATCCAAAAAATAAAATGTTTGAGCTCAATGGGAACTCAAATGGAAGAAAAATGGTGTGCGACAATGATAATAATCAGAGTTACAGTAGTGAGTGCAACAATGAAAATAATCAAAAGTGAATAATGTATGGAAAACCCTTCTATTTATAACAAAATATTGAGTTATCCTTGAATAATGAGCAATAATAAAATATTATTAACCCCATTCTTGAATAACCACTTGGAATATTTTATTATATTTGGTTAGGAGGGAAAAAGTATTAAAATTTTTATTTAGAAATAATAAATAAAAAATGATTTATTTATCATCTCAAGAAATATCGTTAAGGAATAATAAACAAATAATGATTTATTTATTATTCTAAGGGATTAGTCAATTTGAAAGGAATATATTATTAGTGATAATTATTTTTTAGAGAAATAAGATAATTAATTATTTATCTATTTATTTTTCATAACTGGGTCAAATATGACAAGGAATATTAATTAAAAAATGGTTTAATTAATTATTCCTAGAAGATAATTAAATAAATAGTGATTTATTTAATTATTCTTCATGGGTTTACTTATAAATTACTTAACTAATGTGGTTTATCAAGTAATTTTTCACAGTGAAAGCAATTTTACTAGGGTAAAATTCGCCTTATGTGGTGTACTTTGATCCATCTAGTAAATTAGGCTAGATGATCAATTTTTTGGTGATAACAATTGTATGTTCAATTATACAAGCCAAGGTGGATGAACCCGAGTACATTTGAGCTATAGTGATGGATTATAGGGTCAATGTGTATAGTTTAATTTAGTGATAACACTATAATTTAATGTGTGCTACATAGTGTCCCAAGTCACATGAGGAGTGGAGTTGGTAATTCGTTGGCATAGTGTATATGTGATTGTGAGTTCAACCCATGACAATGAACAAGTGATTATATATATATATTCACATAGTTTATGAATTTTGGTGGCCTATGTTGGAATCAGGTGGATTGTTTAAAATCACCAAAAAAGGACTATTCGTAGAACATTTAAATTAATATAAAGCTTTATATGGTTATTTTGGCTTTCTAGAGCCAATATTGATTTAAATTTGATTCTGAAATAAGGTGAGTAATTATGGTTTAGAAATGATGTCATTGTTTTCATATTGTAGTGATAGTGTTTTGTGATAGTGATAGTTTGTGAAGGTTGAGTTGATGGTACAATTTGTGATGGTGACAACATTTTGCAGATTATGGTATTTCTTATAATTCAATGATATATGATGACAATGGATCCAATTTGAAAATGAGATGAAATATGGGTCCACCAAGAGATTGAAGAAGGAGGTTGGAGCCTCAATAATGTTTTAGCCTACAATGAGCATCTACTTGCATCTTCCTAGGTTGGTGCCTCAATGAGGTTGTAGCCTACCGCAAGTGGCAGCTTACATTTTTGGGGGTAGTTGGCTCCTTTAGGTTGGGGCCTACAAATTGATGTAGTGAATTGAATATTAAGAAGAAGCATATTAGTGGTTTTCTCCCATATGGGTTTCTACCTAAATAATTTTTGTCTCCTTATGGTGTGATGCTCCTTGTGTTGATTAATGGCTTATCGTTACACTGCTTATATGATGATACACTATCATAACGAATGACATAATGTTTTTGGTTCAATGGTATATGGATATATGCATGTGTGATTAAGAAAATATTTTTAAATTGTGAAATTGACATTACACTGATTCAACCCCCCCCAACCCCCAAGTGTGACTTTTGGGCCAACAAGTGGAATCATAGCAAGTCATATTCAAGTATAGTTAACTACTGGAAGATGGATAAAAGAAATATCAACTTATATCTGTCATCTGTTATGCTTCTAAAATTTGAACTAGAGGAGATTAAGAGAAAGAATGGAATCTTGATAAAGTATCTTGATGCATTTAAGAAATAACGAGGAGAAATATAAATGAATTTATAGGATAAAAATAACATAATTAACCATCTCAAGAGAGAGGCATATGTAGCAAACAAGTTAGCCAAGGAAATTTAGGAATATTCTCAAACCAAAATCAACAACAAAAGGAAAATATGCAGGTACCATAGATTCTTTTATGACTATTATTTCTTATGTCATGCATTCACTCATAAGGCCTCTAACTATGGTTACTAGAGAAATGGTTTTCAAAGTCACATTCAATGCTTTCTATGTCATAAATTTGGACACGAGGCCAAAGATTGTAAGTTGAATCCAAGAAATACTATCAAAAAATGGAAAAAGAAATAAGATAAGTGTGGACTCATTCTATATGCCCAGAATCTAGAAAACAAATGGTATGTTGATAGTGGTTGATCAAGACACATGACATGAGACCAAAAGAAATTCATCGACATTAAGGAAATATATAAGGTAAATTAAATGTTGGTAACAATGCATATGCCCATATTATTGGGAAAGGAACAATAAACTTTGGCAATGGAAGAACTAATCTCATAAAGTTCTCTATATAGAAGTGTTCAAAAATAAAATGTTAAGCATCAATGATAGATGTCATCAAGGTTTTGACGTAATATTCAACTCTAAAAGATGTGAAATTGGGAATGAAAATTCTATTAAGTTGGTGGAAAAGGCTACTAGAACAAATGAATATATATATATATCCTAGAACATTCAAATATTAAAAAATGGTGTGTCAGAAAAATAGATGAAAGTTGGTTGTGGCATAAAAGGTTGAGGCATATCTATTTTGGAAACCTAGCAAAAATTACAAGAACTGAAGCTATTAGAGGTATGCCGAGGATTTCAAAACCTTAGGATGAAGTATGCAAGGCATGTCAACTTGGGAAGAAAACTAGAGTTACCTTCAAAGCAAAGGAATACTCAACATCTTGTCCATTGGAAATTATTCACACATTTCTTTGCGGACTAGCCAAAATTTCCATACTAAAAGGTGAAATATATTTTATGTTGTTTATTCATGATTTTATAAGGATGACATGGGTTATTTTTCTTAAAAAAAAGTCCAGGACATTTGAAAAATTCAAGAATTCCAAGGCCCTCGCTGAGAATGAGATGGACCTGAAAATTAAATGCTTGAGAATAGATAAACATAGAGAATTTACTTCCCATGAATTCCATCATTTCTGTGAGCATCATTGAATTGGAAGAAACTTTACTATCAAAAGAACACCTCAAAAAAATGGTATACCGCAAAGAAACAGTAAAACAATTTGGAAGATGGTGAGAACTCTTATTTTTGAAGCTCAAATGTTGGATTGAATTTGGGGAGAAGCAATAAATAAAGCTATATACATTTTTGACAAAGAACGAAAATGAAAAAGTGGAGCAGATATTTCTCTTCTCAATATTCAAATTAGTTAAATAGAATACATAGAAAACAACAACAATAAATTACTGGAGTGAAACTTGACTAAACTGATTTAAAACTGAACTGAATATGACACCTAGTAGACAAGAGAATCAAACGTGATGACACCTAATAGACAGTGAGATTAACATCTCAACATCCCCTCGTAATCTCAACTGTTACAAGTAGAGGCACATACAATGTTTAATTTCCATGTGAATTCAAATACATTTTCTCCCAATAACTTTGTGAAAATATCTACAAGCTCATCTTTGGAACCACAAAAATCAAGTATTATGTCCCCATCATTGACAAGATCATAGATGAAATGAAAACATGAATCAATGTGATTTCTCTTTTTGTGGAAAACATGATTTTTTAATAAAGAAATTGCTGAATTGTTGTCACAGAAAATAAGAGTTGGCTCCTTTTGAACATTTGATATATCTTTCAACAATTTTCTCAACCATACTGCTTAACAAGCTGCTAAGTTTTCTGCTATACATTATACCTCTGTGGAATATATTATTGAGATGATTGAATGTTTCTTGGATGCTCATGAAAGAAGATTGGTTCCAATATGAAAATAATACCCTGGAGTGCTTTTGCAATCATTTAAACTCCTTGCAAAATCGATGTCTATATAACTTGAAAGTGAACATTTTTTTATAATGTGTATAGAACAAACCATAGTTGATGGTCACTATAATATATCTTAAGATTAGTTTTGCAACTTTCTAATGAGAAATATTTGGTGATTGCATAAACCTAGAGACAAAATTTGCTGCAAACATGATATCAGGTCTAGTCGTAGTGAGATATAATAAACTACCAACTAGAATTTTATGCAATGTGGGATCAACTGGTGGAGCTACATCTTCTTTGGTCAGTTTGGTGCCTTGAGAAATTTGTGTATCAACTGGTTTGCAATTAGTCTTTTTGAAATTTTAGATGATGTTAGTGGCATATTTTTGTTAACCAACAAAGATTCCATTAGCATATTATTGAATTTCAATGCCTAAGAAGTATTTTATGACCCCTAGATCTGTCATATCAAACTCTGTTTGCATTTCTACTTTGAAGTCTTCTAACATCATATTTCTTGTATAAATAAGATCAACTACATAAAGGCATACAGTAAAATTTTTCCTTTCATGAGTTTTGGTATACAAAGTTAGCTCATGGCTGCTTCTGCAAAAACTACTTTTGATGAGATAGGTGTCGATGCAGTTGTACCAAGATCTTGGAGCTTGTTTCAAGCCATACAAGGGTTTCTTCAATATGTATACCTTATGCTCATGTCCTGGAACTTCAAAACCAAGAGGCTTCTCTACATAAACTTCTTCTTGAAATATACCATTTAGGAAGGAAAATTTTACATCAAGATGGTAGACTTTCCACTTGTGTTGAGCTATTATTGATCACATGGTTTTGACAGTGTCTAACCTCACTACTAGAACAAAGGTTTCACCATAGTTAACACCAAAATGTTGTGAGATTCCTTTGGCAACCAACCTTTCTTTATGTTTCTCCATTTCTCCTTTTTCATTCAGCTTGGTATTATATACCCATTTTACACCAATCTTGGTTTTGTCTCTTAGGAGATTAACTAATTCCCAAGTCTGGTTCTTCTCTACAACAACAATTTTTTAGTTAATCACATCAACCCAATGCTTTTGTTTAACTACTTCTTCAAAGTGGGTTGGTTGAGATGAAATAAATGTAAACATATTCTTCTAGTCAAATTCATGCTCTTGCTCATATATTTATCTGATGCTTCTTATTTTATGATTGTCTTATGAAGATGTTGAATCATTGGTGGATTCACTGCTTGAAGATGTATAATTTTCATAATGGTATGGATCTTCTTTAATATTCAATATTGGTAGATTTTCTGGATAAAAGGACTGATTTGAAGTTTCATCAACATGATCAGACCAAGATTTATTTTCAAAAAATTAACATCTCTACTTAAAACAAACTTCTTGGTAACTAGATTGTAAAGTTTGTAGGCTTCTTATTGCTCACTATAACCTATGAAAATACGTCTTTCACTCCTATCATCAAGATTCTTTATTAGCTACTCAGGAACATGTGAAAATGCTACTGATCCAAAAATTCTAAAGCGAGATACATTAACCTTTTTATCATCCCATGCTTTTTGAGGTGTTGTATCTTGGAGACTGGTTGTTGGAGATCCATTCAGAACATATTCTGTTGTCGAAACTACTTCAACCCAATAGTTATTTGACAACTTCTTCTCACATAGCATACATCTGGCCATGTTCATGATTCCTGATTTTTCCTTTTTGCACTCCATTATGTTGTCGAGTATATCTTGTTGTGTTCTGCACAATCATTCCTTGTTGTTGACAAAAAACTTTGAAGTCATTGGAACTATATTCTCCTCTTCTATCTAACCTGAATACTTTTAAAGGTATTCCACTCTATTTTTCTACTTTTGCTTTGAATTCTTTGAACCTTGAGAATGTATTTGATTTATTTTAGAGAAAATACACCCATATCTTCCTTCTATAATCATCAATGAATGTTAGAAAAAAAAAATACTACCACCAATGGAATATGTCTACATTAGGCCACATATATCTATATGGACTAGCTCTAATGGATATTTTTCTCTAGAGGAAGGTGTGGGAAAGATATCTCTTTTATGCTTGGATATAACACAAATTTCATAATTATAATATTTTTCATTAATAACAGGGAGACCAATGATGATTGAATATTTCTGAAGCAGAATTAGACTCTTTAATGGGATGTGGCCATACCTAGAATGCCATAGTTGAGACTCATCTATTCTTGACACATTGTGGGTAAACATCTGTGAGATATTTCAACTTCTAAGAGTCAATGGAAACATCCTATTCTTTGTTTTTTTAACCTTTTCTATCAGTCATATATTGGGAGGTTTGTCATAGATATAACATGTGTTGCCTTGAAATATTACATCATAACCATGTTCCATTAATTGACCTACACTAATGAGCTTATGCTTCAAATGTGGAACATAATAAACATCATGTATGTATTTCTGCTTAGTCTGTTTAGTAAGAACAAGACCAATACCTTTCCCTTCAGATTTAATACATGAACGCTTTCTAAGAGTAATTCCTGATGTTATGGAAGAATCAAGATAAGAAAGCATATTTTTGTTACCTGTCATATGATTGTTGCAACCACTCTCTAGCACTCTCTAGCAATAAAAGGTCCTTGTTGTGAGTGTCTTCAGAAAGATGGCACAAAATAAACATTGTTTTAGAGGATTCTCCTTCATTACTGGAGAGATGGACATTGCCTCTTTGTTGATCTGACTATTTCTTTCTGCATTCATGTTCATAATGCCCAAATTTCTTGTAGTAATTACATTGAACAATAGATTTTATCCATCTTCTACTTCTCTAAGTTTGGTTTTGTGGATGTCTCCATGGCTCTGATGCATGATGATGTTCTGCTTTGCCTCTGCCTCACTTGATTCCAACTCTATATACTCTGCCTCTGCCTCTACCAAGAGAGATTTGTGCCTTGAAATCTTGTTCCATGGAATCTTCTGCCAAGTTAACTCTTGTCTCATGTGTTAGAAGTGATCTAGTTAGTTGTTTTACTGAGGAAGTTTTAAAATCTTTGGATTCCAGAAGGACTATTACAACCATGTCATATTTCTTAGGAAGGATTCAAAGGAAATTTCAACAATCTTTTGATTTATAATGGTTTCACCAATGAATTTTTTTAGCACTCCGTAATTTCTCCAGGTTGAGGAGAGAAACTTAGAGGCAACCAAAAACCACTTAGAAGTTGGAATCTAGCCTTTCCAACTTTAGAGAGGGTTCTCTCTATCTCAAATGTTCAATCACTTAGATATTAGGTTAGGTATGGTGCTTAGTGGGGTATAATTTTTAAAGGTTTGTTGGCACAAAGAAAGATAGATCTATTGGGCATGGAGTCATGTTAAATTGATTATTTTTCCAGTGATAGGATAAAAATATGAGGAGTATTCTATAGGGGAAAGGTAGGAAATCTTGCTGGTGTAATCAAATTAATTCGTTGTAAGAGAGTGAGTATAAGAATGATGAAAACAACCCATATAACATTGATCAGAGGCTCATGTCCCAAGTGTCGTAAAATGCTCAAAAATGAAAGTGCTCAGAATTAGTTCGAACCTGAATGACCGGCTAGATCTCGTCCTCTTGATTCCGGTGCCATGAACGGTTCGAAAAATGGTCTCCATAAGAAGAAGTTATGCCAAAAATAAAATCGCCCAATAACCCTTAATTTTTGAATTTTTTTCAAAAAAGAAATTTAAAATAGAATATTTTGAGAATATTCCTTAGAATATTCCAGAGAATATTCTTGGAATATTCCTTTTGGGCATCCAATGGGAGGGCAACATGTGGCAAGCTTGGAAGCCGCCACGTGGCACCAAGTTCACGAAATTTTTTAGCATATTAAAAGGTTTGTAAAGGCGCGGAGGATCGAATGCGGGACCTCCTTTGTATTAACACAGAGTCTTACCAATGAACCAAGGCCACAGGACTTGCTATGTGTGTGGGGAAAATGTTTTATAAAGGTTATAACAAGTTTGGGCGAGGCTCGAAGGGGTCTAGCCCCCATATTATATGCCCTCACGCCCAGAACCTTGGGCTAACTTCCATAACTGCCTGCACATAATCAAAACTTAATGGCTAGCATGGTCATATGTTAAGGCAGAAACCACGGTTAAACCAACAGTCCAACTAACTGTTTGACGCTAAAAATGAGGATAACTACTGGTTAAGCTCGAAATCTGGTCACATGGCATTAATGAACTGTAGTTAAGTCCAATGGTTATGGGTTAAGTTGGTAGATTATTGGCGAAGGTGCCATTTTTGGTGGTCCCACCATATTTGGCGGGCCTATCTGGCCCTCAAATAAAGTTAACTAGAGTTTTTCAAGGGGAAAACGTGCAGTTCAATGAATGAGCCATAACTTTGGCTAGGAAAGTCCTTTTTGGATGATTTTTTTTTTTTTTTTTTTTGATTTTGACTTATCAGATGATTCTAAAGCCATTAACACAAGTTAGAGAGCAATCAAAGGTCGTTTTCTCCATGGAAGTTCTAGGAGCCACTTGGGCCCAGTATTGTAGGAGCTGTATAGGGTTGCAAGTACTCATTGGATGAGAACCAGTAGTCATTCCTGACTGATTTGAGCATTCTGAATCCATTTCTACAGTCATTTTCGCCTGTTAAGGATTTTATTTAGCTGTACAATCATTTTGAGCTTTTAATCAAATTAAGAACATTCCCATTTGGGAGCCTTGGACCCAGTAGATGTAGCCTAGGAGGGGTGAACTGCTTCATCAACTTCTTTTTCATCTGTGGTTGAGTTATTTTTCTGAACAAATCTGTTTTAGTATGTTAAATAGATAAATGTATTAATTCTACTACACATAAAAGGATCATAAACAAATGATAAACTCATTTGTTTTTAACTGCAAGACATGTACATCATATAGACATGTATATTTACTAAATTGAATACCTTGCAAAGCGTTTACAAGTAATTTCATATTCAGATCAAGCATCAAACTATGGGATGAATTCAAAATGTTTTTTTAAGAGGAAAACATAGACTGCTTGGAAAACTAAATTAAGGCACTTTTTAAATGAATTTGAGATAAGTTCTGGTTGAACCAAACATGTATCCATACATTTAAGGTATGGAAATAACATAAAGAAAAATTACAACATGAGGAAAGCACATCACCATGAAGAGTTGACACAAGAATCCATGTAAACCACACCTCTATGTTTCATTCACTGGAAAATCAAGAAAATACAATATGCACAAAGTTCTTTCTTCTCAAACCTGACCAACCATTTTCTCAAAGGAAAATTTGATAGTTAGGTCTGCATTGATGAATGTGAGGTCTTGTGGTTCAAATATGACAATGGAATTTCCCTTGTGTTTCCTTCCCTCTAGAGTTTACATGGTTTTTTGCTAGGGTTTTTAAACTGCAATCTCAATGCAAATTTAATTGGTGCAAAAAGTGTGATAGAAATGATGAACAAGGGGCTACAAATTAAGCTTTGATGATAAATGAAAAAATAAAACCCTATAATATAGACCAGTTAACACAAATCATCTCTTGAAAACCCCAAGACAACTACTACATGCTTGGTCCTAGTGGCTAAAAATTTAAATAGATAGGAGAAGCGCTGAAAGCATAACACATGGGGAAAAACTAAAATCGCCTTTAAGGCACATAAGGATTAGGTAAGGAGCTTCAATTTAGTTTCAATCACATGGTAGACTTTGTATATGGAGGCTGCAAAATAGAATTTGATTATTTGGAAAGGGTAAACACAAAAAAATGCATCACACAGAGAAGACACAACGAATGGCAGAAAACACAACGATGGCAGAAAGTGAAGCACTACAGAAAACACAATGATGGCAAAAATCGCAGTGATGTAGAAAACACAGCGATGATGAAATTCAATATTTTGTAGGTTTCCAAGTTGTTTTCTTGACTCATGCATGAAATTTGGAAATCATACAAGACCAAGGTACTGAATGGAACTAGAGTTTACACTTGGAGAGGCGATTTGACCACTGGATTGAAATAAATGAAACACTATCTGCAAGTGCAACGCTCCCCTGCCTCCTTTGTGCAACGACCATAAACGAACACTGGACGAGCTTTCTGAAGGAAAAATGGAGCGTTGAGAGATCTTGTGTGAAGATAATCATGCAATTAACCTCCCAAGGTTGTTGAGAGCGGACTTGATGGGCGATAATTACAATTTGAACTTGATAACCAAAAGCGTAACACTTGGAAAAATATTAGCATCATTCACTTGGTTGTTGTATTGTTTCTGAAGTCATGACTAATCATGATTTGAAATTTTAACTAACTCAAGACACCTACAAATCTGTGCCCATGATGAAAAAGCATGACAACACAATCTTGCTCATGATTTCTTGATGCAACTTGACCCTAGTCCTACTTAACTTGACCCCTTGGGATATAAAAGACCATTTTTCTGACTCTTGACACATTGTGACATATTTATAATGAATAATAAAGATTTAATTCGAACCTAAGACCTAAAGCTTGATCTTCCACAAGATCATAGCCACACCTTTATACTTTTGACAAAATTTGAAAGACAAAATTTATTTCTGACTACTATGACTATAGGATACTAGCAAGTTTGATCTAATTTACTATTCCCACGACTCTAGTCATGTAATATTCCACATTCTCTATGTCAGTCATCTCCAGGGTTTCGAACTGAGCTCCCATTTTCTGCAATTTAAGACTCTTTTACTGTATCATTACCTTGATATGCAGCTTTCAAAATATCCCAAGTTTCTTTTTTGTGGATGTGCCAATTATCTTGTCTAAGGTAGAGTCATTGACTGAGTCTTGTATCCAACATTTGGCTCTGTGCTCTTTCTTTCTAAGTTCAATAGTTGCATTCCTCTAATTATTGGTCATGGTTGCCCATGCTTCTTGGGTCAACTCTACATAGGTGTTCTAAAGTGTATCCCAACACTCTTGGGTTTGCAAAAATATCTTCATTCTTAAAGATCAAAACTCATAATTTTAGCCAAACAAAATTAGGATTTGTGAAAAAGAATTAAAAGAAACCATTTCACAAAATGTAGATGTATGCCCTCTTTTTAAAAAAATATCCTTTTTCATTTTTTTTTTTTTTTTTTAAAAATGCAATACCCTATTTTAAAATTCTCTAAAAGAAAAAATATAATATCCTATAGATTTTTTACCCATTTTTTTTTAAAAACTAAGCCCACCCAAAGGCCACCCTTTATTAACTAGGTTAAAAAAAAAAAAAAAAAACCCTCTTTTTTATCAACTCCTCTCCTTTCAAATGAAAGTCCCTTCAATATTTTTAAATAAAGCCTTTTTAAACTAACTTTAAAGAACCCTTTAAACATAACCCTTTTAAAAAATCTTTTAAACAAACAAAGGCTTTCGAGTCTTCTTACAGGCTCACGTTAAAAGCTTTTTAAAGTTTAAAAAACATGAAACTTATTACGCAACTTTCAACGGATTCAACGCAACTCTCGAATGTGTACGCCTGCATTGAGTTCCATTTTTTTTCACTTTCGTAGGTTTGAGTGGATAAACGCACTCGCTCCTCTGATCATGGGTGGGTGAGTTGATAATTAAAAAAAAGTTCTCCCGGCCTTAGCGGAGAAAATGACCTGTTTTGTCCTTTTCAGAGAACTTCTTCACATAATTAGCTTCAACAGAGGCTTCTTCTCCTCCTCCTCGACTTCTTGGTCTCTGTTGCTTTCTCTAAAGTCTTATGGGACATGAAGCTCTAATACCATGACAAAGAATGAAAATGAAAAAGTGGAACAGAGATTGCTCTTCTCAATATTCAAAATAGTTAAATAGAATACATAGAAAACATCAGCAAAAAATGACTAGAAGGAAACTTGATTAAACTAAAGTAAAACTAAACTAACTATGACACCTAGCAGACAAGGGAATCAAATGCGATGGCGCCTAACAATTAAAATGTCAACGATTTTGAATTGGTTTCAAATCAGAATCAAAAGTTCCAAAACCCAATATGAGTTACAAAAAGGAAGACCAACAACTGTTAAACATTTCAAGGTGTTTGTAAGTAATTGTTACATAAACAATCCCCATTGGAGGAACAAGAAGATGAAGAGTTTGAAGAAGTTAAGACAGAAGAACATAAGCCTATGCAAGCAAAGACTCAAATTAGGTATGAAAAAAAGAATCACATGGGTGATCATATTTTGGGTAATAAATATTCAAGTGTCCAAACTAGAAGAAAGTTGAAAATGCATCATCTTGAGAAAACATAACATTTTTGTCCTTAATGGAGCCACAATATTTTTCTCAAGCCAACAAAGATGACCACTTGGTCAAGGCCTTGAATGAAGAATTGAACCTGATTGAGAAGAATCAAACTTAGGAATATGTCTAAAGATGAAAGTAAAAAAATGTAATTGGAACCAAGTGGGTATCGATGAACAAACTTGATGTGCATGGATAGGTAGTATGAAATAAACCGAGAGTTGTGTGTAAAGGTTATGCCTAAGTGGAAGGCGTTGAATTTGGTTAAACATTTGTTGTTGTGGTTTGTCTAGAGGAAATCAAAATGTTCTTGGCTTTTGCATGTTTCAAAGGGTTAAAATTATATCAAATGGATGTAATTTCAACAATCCTAAATGGTGAACTCAAGGAAGAGGTCTATATGGAACAACCAAAAGGATTTCGTTTAACAAAAAACAAATATTTTGTATGTAAACTAGAGAAGGAAATGTATGGTTTAAATCATACTCACAGGGCATGGTATTCTAGGTTGGATGCTTATCTTCATAAATAAGGCTTGAGCAGAGCTTCAACTAATGGTAATTTCTACATCACGAATAAATATCGTAACATGCTAATACTTATGGTATATGTAGATGATATTATCTTTGGTAATAATTATGAATCCATAAGTAAGAAATTTGCAAATAGTATGAATTAATTTCTACATCAAGAATAAATAAAGTAACATGGTAATACTTGTGATATATGTAGATGATATTATCTTTGGTAATAATTATGAATCTATAAGTAAGAAATTTGCAAATAATATGAAAAAAATTGAAATTCCCATGCTAGGTGAAATATCCTTTTTTCTTGGACTACAAGTCAATCAATGAAAGTTAAGGATCTTCATATCAAAAGCCAAATATCATAAAGAAATATATTCTTGGATTGGTCAATCAATGAAAGTCAAGGATCGTCACATTAGAAGCCAAATATCTTAAATGAATGTTGAAGAAGTTTGGAATGCAAAATTATGCCCCAATAAACACTCTTATAGTTATGAGATGATTTTCATTGCTTGAAATTAGACATGCTTAATTTATATAAGTAATTATAATCCATTATTAAATATTGAAATTTGTTAAAATTAGTTTTAATAAATTAAGTTTAAAAATAGTCAAATAAATGAATTGAGGCTTCTGTGATCCATAACATTTATTAAGAAGAGTTTCGGCGTAAATCGCACGAAGAAAACCTTTGTCGATGTGTTTTGAACCAACTAGTGTGGTTCATCATCAGGACAAGTTGAGAAGTTAGATCATGGCTGCCAATATATAGGGAGAGCAGATCATCCAAATGGCTAGGTTGACTAGGTTGATCATCAACGACTAACTAAAATGGCTAGATTAAAGTTAAAATTAAAAAATTAATAAGTCAAAGGAATAGAATAATTAACTAATTGTAATATATAAGTTATTATATTTTATTTTATTAATATATTTTTCATAGGTTAATAAATTAATTTAATTAATTTATAATTTATATAACCACTAGGGAATAGTACAGGTTTTTTTTGTTGTTGTTATTTTATAGAATGTTATACTATTTTAGTTTAATTATATATTAAATTACCTAATACTAATTTATCTAATCAATTGAATCGCTAAGGAGGATTAAAAGGGGTTTTTAGATTAAAATAAGAAATTACTTATTTATTAATTTATTTAATTATATCTAAACCAATGGGATAGGTAGTGAAGGGTTATTGATAATTGTGAATTAATGGAATAAAATAATTATGAGTGTTGGTTAAAATTGATTTAAATTTATTTCATTTATATTTTTAATTATATGGTAAAGTTAGAAACTAAGAAACAAATAGGATAAATAATATATATATATATTATATATAATATATATATATATATATATATATATATATATATATATATATATTTTAAGGAAAAAGTAATAAAAATTAGAAGGAACTTCAAAATTATTTATTTATTTACAAGAGGGACAAGAACAGGACAATAAGAAAAAAACATAAATAAAAGGAGAAACCCTAGGAGGAAGGATAAGACAGCTCTAAGGAGAAGGAACTGGGAAAATAAGAGGAAACCTTGCCAAGACTAAGAAGAAAGGGCAGGGATCCAACAATGATTGATCTTCTAGCCATCATCTCTATTGAGATTGTTAGGCCTTTTTTTAATTTCAATTGCTTCCCTGAATTTATGGTGATGGAATTGCGCAACCTTGGTAATAACCTTGGCCTCCTCAATACAAACATGATGTTTGATCTTTTCCGCATGCTTTGCTAGCGCTGAAGACTTGGTTCTCCCATGTCTTAGGTCAGTTGCATGTTCATTTAACCTTTGATGGATGGAGCGCCCGATTTCCCCGATATAGGGGGTCCCACAAGAACAGGGGATCAAGCTTTGGAAAAGGTATGTTGATGACACTAATGCCATTTGGTCCCATGGCCAAGAGGAGTTGGATCTCTTCTTCAATCACCTCAACTGTCAATCTTCTTCCATTAAGTTCACCTTGGAAAAAGAAGTCAATGGTTGCCTCCCCTTCTTGGATATTCCTATTTCTAAGAATTAGGACGGTTCCCTCTCCCACTCAGTGTTATGGAAGAAAACGCATACTGAGCAGTATCTTCATGCCGATTCCCATCATTTCCCCGCTAAAAAATTGGGGGTTCTTAACACCCTCGCTACTTGGGCCCTTAGGATTTCAAATAATAAGAGCTTCGATAAAGAAAAATCCCATCTCCTTAATGTCTTTGTGGAGAATGGTTATAGTAGGCGCCTAGGTTAGAAGGCTTTCCTTAAAGCCTCTAAAAATTCGGTTATTAAAAAAGAACTTAAAGAACGCCTGCTAGGTGTCCATCTTCCCTATTTCCAGGGGACCACGGACAAGATTGCTCGGATCCTTAAAATGTATAACATTCCCTCATCCTTTAGGCCCCTCAACACCATTCATAAATCCCTTTGATCGGTGAAAGATCCCATTGACCCTAAGGACATGAAGGGTGTCTTCTTGATCCCCTGTTCTTGTGGGACACCCTATATCGGGGAAATCAGACACTCCATCCATCAAAGGTTAAATGAACATGCAACTGACCTAAGACATGCGAGAACCAAGTCTTTAGCGTTAGAGAGCATGCGGAAAAGACCAAACATCATGTTTGTATTGAGGAGGCCAAGGTTATTACCAAGGTTGTGCAGTTCCATCACTGTAAATTCAGGGAAGCAATTGAAATTGAAAAAAGGCTTAACAATCTCAATAGAGATGATGGCTGGAAGATCAGTCGTTGCTGGATCCCTTCCCTTTCTTCTTAGTCTTGGCAAGGTTTCCCCTTATTTTCCCGGTTCCTTCTCCTTAGAGCTATCTTGTCCTTCCTCCTAGGGTTTCTCCTTTTATTTATGTTTTTTGGTTATTATCTTGTTCTTGTCCCTCTTGTAACACAAAAAAATAAAAATAAATAATAATAAATAATAATAAATAAATAAATTAATTTTGAAGTTCGTTCTATTTTTATTACTTTTCCTTCAAAAAAAATTATTAATATTATATATTAATCCTATTTGTTTCTTAGTTTCTACCTTTACCATATAATTAAAATATAAATTGAAATAAAAATAAAAATCAATTTAACCAACACTCATAATTATTTTATTCCATTTAATTCACAATTATCAATAACCCTTCACTTATCCCTTAAGATTTTATATATAATTAAATAAATTAATAAATAAGTAAATTTTATTATTTTAATCTACAAAACACCCCCTTTTACTCCTCCTTAGCGATTCAATTGATTAGATAAATTAGTATTAGGTAATTTAATATATAATTAAACTAAAATAGTATAACATTCTATAAAATAACAACAACAAAAAAAACCTGTACTATTCCCTAGTGGTTATATAAATTATAAATTAATTAAATTAATTTATTAACCTATGAAAAATATATTAATAAAATAAAATATAATAACTTATATATTACAATTAGTTAATTATTCTATTACCTTTGACTTATTAATTTTTTAATTTTAATTTTAATCTAGCCGTTTTAGTTAGCCGTTAATGATCAACCTAGTCAACCTAGCCATTTAGATGATCTGCGCTCCCTATATATTGGTAGCCATGATCTGACTTCTCAACTTGTCCTGACGATGAACCACACTAGTTGGTTCGAAACGCGTTGACAAAGGTTTTCTTCATGTCATTTACGCCGAAACTCTCCTTAATAAATAGTCAAATAATGTCAATCATAATAAATAAAGGTTAATAAAAGATAATTAAATTCAACAAATACTAGCAATATTCAACTATAATTAATGACAATCTAGGAAAGTAAACTGATATGTATTGTAGCTAATCATAATCAATGGAATTCAATGATTGCTCATTAAATTTAGTGATAATAAATTCTTGTTAACAAAAGCTAATACTTAACAATAGTTAATTATAATGAAAAATAGATAACCACAATCAATCATAATCAATCACATTAGATCAAAATGAAGTAAGATCAAATAAAGTTATCCATAGGTCAAACATAGAAAACCATAATAAATTAGATAAAACCATATTCAAGTATAGACAATTATAGATAATCATGTCATACAATTTCAATATTACTTGAATATAACAAACAATGGTTAACTATGTTATGCTCTAAATCTTCCATCTTTTAGCCTTTTCAAAGGCGTATTTTTAGGTCAAAATTGGTATGGATATATAGGAATCAAAAGTTTTACCAATGCAATCTACTTAATCTAATTATTACATATAGTTTTTAGGGTGTTGAATCCACCTAGTTCAAAAGAACATTTTGAATAACATAAAGATACAATTTCAATAAAAGAAATATTCCTAGACTCTTAAAATAAAACCAAGGCTTTGTGGTTAACTTTTTATACATAAGTATTTTAGGATGGTGTATTGTACTATATAATACAAACTATACTTTGTTAAATGTGTTCAACATGGTCAAACATAGTTGAACTTCATTAACTTCTGCTAAATTCAATATGGGCAACCATGAACAATTATAACTAAAAAAAAGTTAACCATAGTCAATAAAGTCGATAACAACTAACCATGATAAACTTTAGTGAAAAATGATGAATTAGATTAAAATATCAATTACAAACACAATTATTGCTATTTATTACTATTGAATTTGACTCATCTCAAACTATATCATTATTATTAATATATTAAAAGTAACATTATTATAGATGTACGAAATAACACTGACATTAAAATACATTTTTGAATGCATAAATAGATTCAATGCTCCAAAAAATCCTTAGGGCACTCTAATTTTGGTAAAAATTCATAGGAAAAATGTCAAAAAATATCCATTTTATTTATAAATTAGTCTACACCTTATTACAATATAAAATTATTATTATTCAAATTTATATTATTATTTTTATCATTTATAAAAATAAAACATTTAATGGCCATTAATATATATTATTAATTAATGGTATTTTGCATTAATACATCAACAAGCTCATCTTATTATTTTAAGGTGTTGTCTATAGAGGCCAGAAGGTCCAGAAAGTAATTTTTTTGTGATCTGATCATTCTTTTTTTACAAAAAAAATCTGACCATAGGAGTGTTTGAATAGTTTTTTTTGTTGGAAATGGATTTAACACTTTTAAAAATCCGCTGGGCACCCAAATCCTCAAATTTAACAGTTATAACTCACATTTCCCAAAATTTCTACCAAATTTGAATGAAAATCATACAAGAATTTCTACTATTTTCAAAATAAATTTACACCCTCGTTAAGCTACTCTCTATTATAATGTCCATGCCCCCACACACATATATATATAAAACATTGTAAAATAACTTCAAAAAATATTAATATAGGTTATTAAACACCACAGTAATATTATTTAACATACATTTAACACTTTTGAGCAGTGGCCGCCGCCGCCTTCGTAGTATAATTTTGATCTCGATAAAATAGATCTCAACTCACCATTATTTAAATATAATTTTGATATCAATAAAATAGATCGAAGTGAAATTGTGTCATGTTTTCCGAGTTTCCAATTTTGTATCAATAAAATAGGGGCAATGAAGGTTTGCTTCATGTTCTGCGAGTTTATTTGTTTCACCTTTGGATTTCATGTTTTACTCTGTAATTTGGCAAAGTGTCCCGTCCTCGTTTGCTTATTAAAGGAGAAGAATCCTCAAACGACTATGCTTTTGTTGCATCTCAACCAAAACCTTAGAGTCGATGTTTTATTGGTTGCTAATCACTAAGTAAATAAAATATTGTTATATTTAATTTTATTATATTATTATGTCAAGAGGTGTTATATATATATTAGAAATTTTTAATATGTCGCATTAGTTAGTTTAATGAAGTGGTGTAATTGGTGTCGGCATTTAAGCGCAAGAAGTTTCTTAACATTAAACCAAACGTTTTTTTTAAATTTAAAAAGAAAATAGCTGAAAATTTCAAAAAACCAATGGGTGACTACGTAAATAACCTCGGAAACCGTAATCACGCTCGAGACGGTCTGTTTAGTCTGATTGGGAGATGCAGCCATTTAGCTTTAAAAATATTTTTTTCTTTTCTCTTATTGCCAGTTGCTTTTAACTGAATACGCATTTATGTCATTTGTCAACGATCCTTTAAGGTTACGTATTAACATAAATCGCATATGAACAGTATTAGTTCATTCCATTACTGGCAATTCGGAGAAGACTAAGCACCTTTATAGACTATGCACCTCGAAGAATTTGATTCATAGTGATTTCATATATATCTAAACGCGTACATGTATATACTAGAAAACATTGATAGAATATAACCATTGATTATTTACCCCTTCTGATTCCTATGAAATAAAATTGTCAAAGGTGAGGAGGGATGTCGTGACCGATTCCTGGACTATGACCCATTGGACGAAAAACCATATCTCTCTCTATCTTCTTTTCCGTATTATGGTCGAGCGGAGGGCGTTTTGCGGTACTACTAATTCCACGACGAGCTCCCGCCAAGCTGTTCTCGCCAACAGCTTCTTTGCCCGGAAGAACGCGGCCGTTTCCCTTAGGGCTCGTACTGACGAGACCACGGTGATTTCTCAGTGCAGCGTTATATGACTGGATCAACTGACCTTCGGTTAATGGAAAGCCATCGGCCAGAAACAAAAGAAGAAGTATAACAGCAACAGTTCTGGCCTGCATTTTCGCTCCAGTACCCAGAATTGGCCACCTTGCAAGAAATCAAAATGGAGCCCCTCAGAGCTCCCGTATATGAGGAGGAATGCTATTGTGTTGAATTCGCTAAGCTCTAAACAGTCCCATATATAGATGTTCAGGCTGGAGAATTACATTAACATTATATTCGTAAATGTTTGGGAAAACACCCTGTCATGTTGCACTGTATAAATGTTCAGGCTGGAGATTGACATTAACATTATATTCGTAAATGTTTCGGAAAACACCCTGTCATGTTGCACTGTGTAAGAGCAATGTCTTTAGCGTTACACAGTTCTTAATTCGTAAATTTCTATTCCGAACTTTAATATAATATAGTAAACTGTTTTGTAATATTCTTCCTCGAAAAAGGTCAGTTAGGTACATTTATAACAACATGCTGGTTGGAATCTCTACTGATAAAGGTTGAAACTGCAAGTACTATTAGAAGGATCTTTATTTCGAAGGTAACATGGTACCAACTAGAATAGTTTTAGCTATTCGCTTTTGAAGCTTTTATCTTCTGCACTTTTTCGTTTTCTCTGCCAACTGGGTGCGTTCACAACCGTCCATGGCTACAGAACAGTTGACCATGTCAACATTTTTTTTTTTCTCATTTTTGAATATCCACTGGAAGCAGTTTGTGGTTGGGTTCAATGCATTCATTGCTCACTGAGCTCTGGCGTGATTGGTCTGAAAGATTCCTTTTGTTCTCTCAGGCTAGCCAGATTCTAAAGTTGTTAATATTTGAGATTTTCAATTATTCATGTCGGGATCGTTCTTAATATTTGAAATATTATTCAATTATTCATGATCGAATCGCTCTTAAAGCTTGGGTGCAGGTGGGCGCGAGTTTATTTATAGTATTTTATTTCTCCCATTGAAGCCATGCCGCTTTGAGAAAGCATTTATCATGTAGGGAACTCTTGTCATGTTTTTGCTTTATATAATTTACTGACATCTCAGAGAAATCTCTCCACAACTTTCTTCAATCATGTTTATTTTGGCATTATAAGATTCATATACGAATTTTGTGGACAGTCATCAACTGTATAGTTTACGTTGAGCATTATATTATATAAGTTTAAATAGGTATTATCGAGTTCTGTCTCTATATATTTTAAATTTAAAGCATTAAAAGTGTATCGGAGTCCATAGTGGTGTGGTTTATTTTTTAGATACAGCTGGCAGAAGGAAGCATTAAAGAATATATGTTATATTAAATATACAGTGCATTATATAACTTAAGAACCAAAATCTCATCATTAAATGAGCATTTATGATGGCCTCCTTGCTACTTGATTCTAAATCGTTTATTCTATAAAGTTGCGCATTCTGTAGTGAAGTCCATAAAGCATTAAATGAGCATTCTGTACTCGATTCTAAACAGTTCCTTCACGTTATCTTCGGTTTTTTAAATTGATATCGAAATTTCATTGGACCGGATAGGAATTGCAAATTTAAGTTATTATTTTTTAATTTTTAAATGGATTTAATATGTATTAAAATGGTATATTTGATTTGTTATTTTTGTGTATTTTTATTAATTTTAGAGTTTCATTAAAATTTGTTTGAATTATATATTTGAGTTGTTGAGTTGATATTGAATTTATTTATGCATTGAAAAATATAATTTAAATAAGAAAACATTATCATTTCACTTACAATTACACCATTCTATTTCAATGAAAACAAAATTATATATAATTTAAATAAGAAAAGATTATCATTTCACTCACAATTACACCACTCTATATTAATGAAAAAAATTAAAAAAAATTCAAATTATGTCTATTCTCTAACGCAGTAGTCTATAATGCGACTTTTTGAAAGTCTTTCCGACGGATTTTTCCGGTCAAAATCCGGCAGCAATTCATTGGATCCCAAGTTTGATAGCTAGTTTCTGCACAATCAATGGCTCCTAGGGGTTTTCCAGGGCGCTGAATCCAAATATGCAGTTAAAAAACCATTTTAACTGATAAAAATCAAGATTTAACCTCATTTCTTCCACCGGATTCCGTCACCGGAATCTCCAAAAAGTCGCATTATAGACAACTCCTTCTCTAACATTGTAGTCATATTTTGATGTTTTTGTGTGAATGTGATATTTGTTTTAATTTTGTCAATTAGGTTTAGCTCTCCTTGCTCATGAATATTGCTGGCCTCTCCACCCACTTTAAAGTGTCAAGGTGAGATTTGATGTGATTCAAGAGCATTTTAGGAAACTTATTTTTTATTAGACCCAAGGGATCATGAAATCTCCAAAGGGAAAGATATTTCTCTCCAATATAATTTGTATACAATTAGGCAATTTCATGTAAATTCAAGTGTCCATAATCTAGACAAATCTTGGCCAATTGGTTATAGTTTGTTTTAGTGAGATGGTATTGTGACCAAGTGGGCCTTCGTGAAAGTGACAAGTGCCATGTTGAAGTGTTAGTAGTAGGGACTGATGTCCATTTTAGCTTTGTTCTATTTGGATATTTTTTAGTGAGTAGGAAGATATGCATCCATGTACAATTAGAGTTCTTAGGGTATGAGGAAGATTAGAGAAAAAGCAACTTGATAGCAAAGCTCAAGAAACTTAGGGAGAGGTAGTTCAAGAAGGAGCACAAGATCCCTATAGTTTAACTACGAAGGGTATACTATATTCCTTTGTAAATACTTAGAATCCAATTTTCTTTCTTGTTATTCCCTTTGTAAGGTGGGTGACTGTCTTTGTGTGTGCACACTCCTAAATTTAGATGAGAGGGAAAAGAACTATGCGATGAGGTTAGATAATAGTTAAGGGTTCAAAGGACCAAATCGAAATTTGAGTAAAGTGTGGCGAGCATTAAGCCCGTGTATTTTAGGGTTCATTCTAAGAAATTTGGGATTCATAATAAATTTGAGGACTAATCTATCTTTGGCTCAAACCCATGGGAGGCCAAATGAATTGACGTAAGCTCGAATGCGTATGAACAAACAATGATCCATAGAGAACAACTCTCATCAAGAGCATATTTGAAGTTCATTGAGTTCGGTACATTCAAGCATGTCATCCCAATTATGGTGCATCAAATTAATTACTAGTGTTCAACAAGTTCCTATTAGTTTATAATGATTTTTTCATTAGAGATCAAGTTTCGAATGGGAGCATAACCATTATTACGGACCCCCTCTCCTTGCTAACATCAAGGATCACCCCTTGCAATCAATGGGAGTCATTGCTTCGCTTCCAACTAATGTTTGTAGTCTAATAAACCCCGTGGAACCTCAAGACGAAACTATGAGTATTGAACCACCCCCTGTATTGACATCACAAGGGGAGGCCCCCCATAATTCATGTCTATTGTTTATCTCTTCTGTTGATCATATACGTAGGACCAAAGCACCATGTGGTAGGTACTTACACCATGTTTTCAACTATGGATTAATGAGAGTTAAAAATGGTCATTGAATCAAGTTCCATGACGAATGTGCACTTGGTTTGTTGAGGTTTTGGAAGTTGAAAATGGACATAGGGGGTCTCCCTGATGTGAAGTCCCAATTAGACCCCACATCATTTGGAGTAGGAGCCCGAATCAGAATATGACTGATTGCCAAATCGGTGGTTTCAATGATCGTGATAACATAAAAAACACACATTCAACAAGATACATACTAAAGAAAACAAATTACTTCATTAGCATTAGTGTAAATGAAACAACATACCTAACAAATTTATAAAGAATAGTCTTACTAAATCCAATACGTATGTGTGAAGGCATGCCGTTATAAGAGCTTCTTAGTATAAAGTTAAAGTTCCAAACATATGATTACATTGATAAGACAATATCCTCAATAGTGGAACATGAAGCCAACACTTGCTTCTCCAAATAATGATATTCCTCTTATGATAGACTAGAGAAGCCAAGGTTCTAAATCTCTAGTTCAAATCCCTTTGCTTGAGTTATGAGTGTTTTTTTATAACAAATGAGATGACTATTAATCTCCCTTTGTGGCCTTTGAGATTCCCTCATGAATCTTGGACTTATTTTTATTTATTTATTCTAACTAATGAATTTTTATATTCCACATCACACTCTTAGACTTCGACTTACATATTTACTATCAAATACAATAAGACAAAAACCCATATAGGAAAAAAATGGGCAGAGCATAATACGACAAGCCTAATAAGGAAAAATAGATACATTAAGGTTGAGTTTGAGGAAACTCTAAATCAAAAACTTAAACTTATAATTTTTTGGTTACATATTGATTCCAATCTTTAAAGTGTGATTGTATCCTAAAAATTTGCAAGAAGAGTAGGCTGAAAATAGACTTTAGCTTCCATAACATTTGGGTAGATGGTTTTGGATCAGTTTGTAGTTAATTCTCCAATAAGAAAAACTTTATATTGATCTTAGTAGGACCACCTATGTACTTATGCATATTGTGTCTGTTAACTTCCAAGTCTTCTTTGGTAGTGATCTGCTTTAGCTAGCTCAAGTATTCCTCGATCTCCTACCTCACAACGCTTTTGCTTTTTGTCTCTGCAAATGGCCCTAATGAGGGGATCTTGTGTGCTTGAACCAAGGAATATAAGCTATTGTACAACCATGAATAATAAACTAGAAAATTGACCATGAAGGTGCAAGTTGTTAGTTTCCTTGTATGAGCATTATGAACTTGACCTTTTCCAACTCTGCTTGTTTCCTTGTCTTCTTGGCCAATTCTTCGAGTGCACTCTTGTACTTAGTTCCCCCATCATGGATCATAGTAATGTCTGCATGAAGGAAATTCAAGTATTTCACATTTTCTCGCAATTACCTTTGCATATCATGTAATGGAACTGCTTCTTTATGCAAGGTGACCAACTCCTCATAAAAGTGCCTCATAGTATCTCCCAATGCCCAAATATTTCCATAAATATCTCCTTGAATCTCTTTCAAGCAAGCATGTGAAAAAGGCAACCTTTGATTCTCCTCTTGGAGATTTCTATTTGTTGTTTTGCAACTTCTAGAATCTTAGCCATTTTTTTGTTTTCTCCCATTAGGAAATATAGATTTTCTTTTAAATCTCTTACAAAGGTTAAGTTATCTGCAACAATGGCATGAGGATTCCTTCTAGTGTCAGTGATAATCACCCTTTTTGTGTGAATGGAAGCAACATGTGTTATATCATTCTGGAAACGTTTCTTCCTTTCTTGTAAAAATTTTCTTTGGAGCTCATTAAATTTCAGGCTAGAAATATCCATGATTAGGTCTTCATCTAGAGGAGAGATTTCTTCTTCACCATCCGAGCCTTACCCATTTGTATGGGGATGTGGAGGTTGACTACCAATCTTCTCTCTACTAGGAATGAGGTAAACATTTTGGTTCTTCTCCCCTTATTCTATGTCCATGTCATGGGCTAATATCTACTCAATCTCTTGAACAAGCTCATGATCCTAATTTTTTCTGCTCCCTTCTTCTTATGGTTGTTTATGCCTTTCTTCTTCTGCCTGCTTAAGTATGGATTCTTCTTCTTCCTTTCTCTTTATTTCTTCTTGTGCATGCATTTCCTCCATATTCTTCCTTTCCCTCTCTTACTTCTTCTTATCTTCTTCCTCCTGCATCCTTTCTATTTCCCGTTGCTTCCTCTTCCTTTCTACTACCATAGCTAGTTTTAGAATAGCTAGATCTACCTTGAACTTGCAACTTTTATCCTCTACTAGGTTTTGGGAAACCTTCCTCTTATACTTAATACTTATTCGAGTTTTCTCTTCCGACTTCTTTCTTCTTGGGTGGTAATTTTTTTTAGAAAATCTGTTGGACGGGCCTGCTTGATCGCCCGGTGCATTTGATCGGGAGGCATTATAGTGATTCTTCATATTTTCTTCCTTTGACCTAGCATAGGTCCCATATGGTCGTACAAAGTACAACTTGGCGTAGTGTTTATTGCAAACTTCCATTGGATTGTACTAATGAAAATCTAGTGTAACAAGCTTGAGGCTCCCTAATTATGTGACTTGAGCATCTGTGACCTTCAAGTTCTTGATCTCATAAGATCCTACCTGCAAGGGAAGAGAATGCCATCATGCCTTCTTATTCCTTTGTAGTATTGTAGTTAGAACTATGAAACGTTGATATGCAACCTCTTGCATGACTGCATTTTCTGTTGCATACCTCGACAAGAAATGAGATGGTTTCTAGGAGCCAAACACTCTGAGCTATTTTCTATCTAGTGAGGGAAACCAATCCACAATGTTTGATATTGAATGCATTGCCTCATGAGACATGCAAGGGGATTCTACTTCAAATATCATCTGTTATAGGACCCTGAAGAAGTGATCAACTAG
Source organism: Pinus taeda (assembly GCA_000404065.3). Classification (NCBI taxonomy): domain Eukaryota; kingdom Viridiplantae; phylum Streptophyta; class Pinopsida; order Pinales; family Pinaceae; genus Pinus; species Pinus taeda. Next base: position 53,511 of record APFE031474373.1, read on the forward strand.
TTTTTCAAACACTCCTTTGTAGTTGCACTCTGCTAACAATTTGCAATAAATATGGATAAGAGACTTTCTTGGTGTCTATTTCTAATACTTGTGAGGGAAAGAATTGCAAGCACTTATCTCATCTAACAGGTAGGAAAACATGTAGAACTATTTATGCTTGCCTTTTGGTAGTTTGTTCACCTTGTTCACGTTTATCTTTAGCTGTTGAGATAGAAGATCAAGCCAATTAAATATCTTCCCTTCTGAAACAATATGATATAACATGTAAACCCATACTTCTAGGAAGGATTCATTATTATTGAGTTCATAAACTTGGCATCACAACACTATTAAGTACTGAAACACCTTTCTGAGTGATTTACTCTTGTAATTATCATTTGGATTATGGAAAAACTTTGTCAGTTCCTTTGCTCACATCTTGACCATTTCCTTGGTGTTGAGATAGCTTGTTGATGCATAGAAATGAGACTCCATATGTTGCTCAGGCATAAAAAAGTGGTAGATCAAGTGTATATCATGTGCGTATTACGAGGTAAGCTGATGCCCACTAGTGTTTTTCAAATACATGCTCTTGGTATCTAATCATTGCAGGAACCATTTGATGACATCTGCACATGGTAAGACTGGGAATCTACAAGCAACCTTGTGAAGACCTGTCGTTGGTTGTTGATGTATACCCGCCTATATTCTATATATGCCTTAAATTTTGTAACAGTGAATTCATCCTTAATGATATTCCTTATGATATCAGAGACCTTCTTAATGTACAATTGTGTGTTAGGTAGAATAGGAACTGATGTTGAAGGGCCTTCAATAACTTCCTCGATACTTCCTATTGTAGCCTCCTTTGATGCTGATATCTTGGGAGGCATGATGCTATATGCAGATGAAACAGGTGCTTCAATGGGATCTGGGTCTCGATCTAGCTCAAATGCTTCCTCCTTCTCTGTTGCTCTGTTGCTGGGGACTCTATAATTGGATTTGCTACCGAAGAAGCCTTCGCCTCTTATGCTCGATCTCCAACCGATGAAACTGCGACCTTTGCCTCTCACTCTGTCTTTGTTGCCTTCTATGCTTCAGCTTATGTCTCTACCATTGCGAGGAAACGAGTGCTTCAACTTGATCAACTGGCTCTTGAATTGATCCATAAGCGGGTGCTGGTTCAATTGCTCCTGCCTGTTTTCATCTCTGCCTCTGT